>CAVMGG010001027.1:0-125393 GCA_963680895.1 Fragum sueziense | reverse complement strand
CCTAACCACATACATACAAACTTGGGGCAGTGGCGGATCCAGGGGGGGTTCGGGGGGTTCAAACGAACCCCCCTCTGAAGCCTTATTCTTTCATTTTTATGCAGAAATTCAGTCAAAATTGTATATTAAAATAGGAAAACGAACCCCCCTAATTGTAAATCTGAACCCCCCCCTTTCAGAAATCCTGGATCCGCCGCTGTTGGGGGGCCTTGTTCCTATGAGCCTGGTACCCACAACATAGCTTTAGAATTGAAATTAAAAAAAATGAATGCTTTTATAAAATATAAATCCCCTTTTATCTGTAGCCCTGTTCTCTGTCACTGGCTGGTATGTTACCCTTTTCCCAAACAAGACCTAGATTTGACGTCCGTGATAGAAAAGGCTTGGGAAAATATTGAGGCAAAAAGAGAAAATGCTGATCATCAATTTCTCCTGATATTCAGCATTTTCTCTTGTAAATCAGCATTTCCTCCTTTTCTCAATATTTTCAATGCTAAATATTGTCTTTTTTTGTAATGCATTTTATTGCTGCAGCATCTTTTGAACCAACATGTTGCTATTTGGGAAAGTGTTGCCTGTCTATCTAGTGTAGAGCGATTCGTGAGCTCTATCTTTCGACCTTGCAGCAAAAAAAAAAAAATATTAAATGACAGAAAAAAATCGATAAATTAGAAACAAGGGCTTAACCTAAGTCAGTCGGTACAGTAATTGATTCAGCTGTTACCAAGATGGAAATATCAAGTTTCCTTTGTCTTTCCACCAAATTAAACAATGCAAAAACCTTAATTTTGTTTACGTGTAGTAGCTGTCAAATTGTGCTTCGACTTCCGGTGTAATCCTTCTATTTTTTATTTCTTAAATTGTGTTTGTTTTCTAAAGTAAGTCATTAAATCGTCTAAATTCACGGAATTTAGATTTTTTTTTTAAAAAAAATGTTCATGCAATTGCTTAATCTGATTTGAAATTCTGTTTTTTAGCATATTTTGAAATATATATGCGGAAGAAACTTTTGAAATGTTTACAGCAAATCAAAGGGAGGTAATTTGTAAACTTCATCCGGAATACTCGGATTTCATCGCATAACTTTTTATCAACAAAAATGTCTCTTTCACTAATATTTTGTCTTGCATTCCTATTTCTACCTCTAGCGAAGACACACCAGGCTCTCGATCCAGTCATCAAGTCCATTGAGAGAATGGTCGATTTCTACAGAGATGACTTCCAGAATCTTAACGTGGACGGATTATTCGGCCTCAGAGTTTTGGAAGGTATGCTGCAACTTTCTCACTCTCAGTCTCACTCAGTCTCAGCATCTTTTTTATGGAAGGAAACTTCAAGAAAGCAGATCAGCAACTAAAAGAGACTTTCTTCGTGTTAACTCTTTTCCAAGCAAGATCTGGTTTACCGTGTATATAAAGTATGAGGACCAAACTCCTTGGTAAAATAAAAAAATAACCAAAATTATTCTGGAGCTACATCAGACAGAAAACAAAGAAACTCAGTGGTATAACTGCTTTGGAGGTAAATAATGAGCTAGAAACAGATAATAACATGCAGAAGCCCTCAACAATCACTTTGTCACAGTTTTCACTGATGAGTCCGGACCAACTCCAATTCCAAAGAATAACGAAGAAACCTTCCTAGAGAATATCGAATTCAACACTGAGAAAATAGTAAAAGCCATAAAAGAAATTGATCCATCGAAGTCGCAAGGACCAGACGAAATCCACCCTCGTTTAATATTTGAATGCAAAGAAATAATCAGTAAGCCACTAACAGCTATTTTCAAAAAATCATTTGAAGAAGGTCACTACCTAAACAGTGGAAAGAAGCAGAAGTCACACCAATACACAAGGCAGGTTCTAAAACTAAAGCCGAAAACTATCGACTTATAAGTGTCACTTCTATTTGCTGTAGGGTAATGGAGAAAATCATAAAGAAAGAAATGGCAGACTACTTAGAAACCAACAACCTCATTAATGAACACCAGCACGGTTTTAGAAAGGGGAAGTCCTGTGTGACCCAACTTTTAGAATGTATAGAAGAATGCACCTCTGAATTAGATAACAAAAATGAAATAGATATAATATACATGGACTTTAAAGCAGCATTCGATAAAGTACCTCATAAATGTCTACTAAAAAACTTTGGCATATTGGCATAAGAGGTAATCTCTACTACTGGATTAGATCTTTTCTTTAAAAAAATAGTAACAGAACCCAAAGGGAAGTAGTAAATGGTAGCAAATCAAAGTGGCAAAGAGTTACAAGTGGTGTACCACAAGGTAGTGTGCTAGGCCCGATACTTTTTTTTTTATGCCCCCTTTCGAAGAAAATGGGGGTATATTGTTTTGCAAGTGTCGGTCGGTAGGTCGGTCCGTCCGTCGGTCTGTCCGTAGACCAAACCTTGTCCGGAGCATAACTCGAAAAAGTATTAAAGGTAGAATCATGAAACTTCATGGGTGGATAGATCTCATTATGGAGAGGTGCAGTGCACAAGAACTGTAACTCTGCCAATCAAATTTTTTGAGTTATTGCCCTTTGTTGATTTTATAACTTGATTCTTGTCCGGAGTATAACTCAAAAAGTATGTAAGGTACAATCATGAAACTTTACAGGTGGATAGATCTCATTATGGAGAGGTGCAGTGCACAAGAACCGTAACTCTGCTGATCAAATTTTTTGAGTTATTGCCCTTTGTTGATTTTCAAACTTGATTCTTGTCCGGAGCATAACTCAAAAACTATATTAGGTACAATCATGAAACTTTACAGGTATATAGGTCTCATTATGGAGAGGTGCAGTGCACAAGAACCGTAACTCTGCTGATCAAATTTTGTGAGTTATTGCCCTTTGTTGATTTTATAACTTGATTCTTGTCCGGAGCACAACTCAAAAAATATGTAAGGTAGAATCATGAAAATTTACAGGTGAATAGATTTCATTATGGAGAGGTGCAGTGCACAAGAACTGTAACTCTGCCAATTAATTTCTTGGAGTTATTGCCCTTTGTTGATTTTTACACTTTATTCTTAACCTTGCCTATATCTCGTGTCCTTTTACACATACAGCTTTGATATCTCACACATAGATACCTCTAATCCGAGTCTTCTCTGATGTAAATACGCTCTTTGATATTTTGATTTTTCGCTATTTACATCAGAGAGCGTTGCTCTTTGAAAACAGCGGAAAGTTCGGTAACGTTACAAGTAACTTGAAGCTTTGTTTTTGTGTATCATATCGAATCACTCGATAAAACACTGTAGGGTATAGATCAATAAATCATTTTTTGTCATACCTGACCAAAAATTTCATTTCAAATCGGCCTGCTGGATGAGTATAACCTTTGGCTTTGAATGGAAGGTCAAGGTATACAAAGGCTGCTCAGGTGAGGGTTGTTGCAAAACATTGCCTATTAACCTTTAAGAAATACTTTTTGGTCGTAATTTTTTCAGCAGCCATAACAATAAATGGTTCATTTATCGATATCATCAGGGGTTTTAACGATAGCATTTAAGATCGGACGGTGAATGATGCGCAACAATTTGTTGCGAACTTCTTGATTTTTTCAAAGAGCAACGCTCTCTGATGTAAATAGCGAAAAATCAAAATATCAAAGAACGTATTTACATCAGAGAAGACTCGGATTAAGATACCTCCTATCAACATCGTTCACATTTAACCATGACCTGGGACCTTGTGACCTTGACCTTGAAGTTTGACCTACTTTGAAAAAAAATTAAACCCGGCATATATCTAATGACATTTTACAAATACAGCATTGATATTTCACACATGGACACATCTTATCAAGACCTTTCACAATTGACCATGACCTTGGACTTTGTGACCTTGACCTTGGAGTTTGACCTACTTTTAAAAAACTTTAACCTGGCCGATATATCACGTACATTTACACATACAGCCTTGATATTTGACACATGGAAACCTCCGACCTAGACCTATCACATAAGACTATGACCTTGGACCATGTGGCCTTGACCTTGGAGTTTGACCTACTTTTAAAAAATTAAACTGGGCCTATATCTTATGTGCTATTACACATACAGCCTTGGTATTTCACACATGGACACATCTTACCAAGGCCTTTCACATTTGACCATGACCTTGGACCTTGTGACCTTGACCTCGGACTTTGACCTACTTTAAAAAAAACTTTAACCTAGCCGATATATCATGTCCTTTTACACACACAGCCTTGATATTTGACACATGGACACCTACGACCAAGACCTTTCACATTTGACCATGACCTTGGACCTTGTGACCTTGACCTTGGTGTTTGACCTACTTTAATAATACATTAACCTGGCCTATATTTCATGTCATTTCACATATACAGCCTTGATATTTCACATATGGTCACTTCCAACCAAGATATTTCACTTTTGACCATGACCTTGGACCTTGACCTTGGAGTTTGACCTACTTTTAAAAATCTTAAACTAGGCCTATATCTCATGTCCTGTTACCTATACAGTCTCAATATTTTACACATGGACACTTCCTACCAAGACCTTTCACATTTGACCATGACCTTGGCCTGTGTGACCTTGACCTTTGATTTTTACATACTTTTAGAAATATTAAACCTAGCCTTTATCTTATGTCCTATTACACATACAGCCTTGATATTTCACACATAGACACCTCCTACCAAGACCTTTCACATTTGACCATGACATTGAATAATGCAACCTTGACCTTGGAGTTTGACCTACTTTTAAAAAGACTGAAACCAGGCATATATATCATGTCCTTTTACACCTACAGCCTTGATATTTCACACATGGACACCTCCAACCAAGATCTTTCACATTTGACCATGACCTTGACCTTGGCATTTGGCCTATTTTTAAAAATTTCAACCTGGCCTATGTTTCATTTTACTTTTACATATACAGCTTTGATATTTCACACATAGACACCTCCTACCAAGACCTTTCATGTTTGACCATGACCTTGGACCTTGTTAACTTGACCTTGGACTTTGACCTACATCAAATATAGGCCCTTGAGGGGGCATATATGTTTTACAAACATCTCTTGTTATCTTTATTAATGATCTGCCAGATTCATTGAAATGTCCTACAAAACTTTTTGCAGACGACACAAAAATCTATATGAGTATGAGCAATCCCATCTTCGCAAGCCAAGGATTCTACTTCCACTTTGTTCCTCACGAACCCTTGGCCGCTCGCTTCTATAGAAATCGAAAGTACCGACGTGCCACCTTTCGGTGATAAAGAGTCGCGGCCCTTTGCAGTTGCTATTTCTGGCCAATTAAACGCCTCGTACTAAAACGTGTTAGGCGATGCATCAAATACGGCTATCGATTTTCACGTCGGCCGCGTTGTTTTCGCTTTGACAAAGAGGGCTTGTAAAGTGTGTTTTGATTGGATAATGGGAAAGTTATCGCGTCCAATGAAATCGCACGGCGGTACTTTCGATTTCTATAGAAGCGAGCGGCCAAGGGTTCGTAAGGAACAAAGTGGAGGTAGAACCCTTGGCTTGCGAAGATGGAGCAATCCAAACAATGAAACCACCTTACAGGATGATATATTTAGTACTTGTGATTGGGCAAATACTTGGGAAATGCAATTTAATGCAAAAAAAATGTAAAGCAATGCATGTTGGGAACAATGAACCTAGCGATTATTTTTTAGAAAACAACCAAAATGAAATAATCAAAATAGATAATACAGATCATGAGAAGGACCTGGGTGTCATAATAGACAATAAATTGAACTTTGACAAACACATTAACTCAAAAGTAAATATTGCAAACAGAAATTTACTTTAATTTAGGCATAATAAAAAAAGCTTTTACATTCATAGATGAAAAAATGTTTATGAATCTCTACAAGTCGTTGGTTCGTCCACACCTTGAATATGCATCAGTAATATATATGGAATCCTAAACTGAAAAAACATTCCATACTTATAGAAAATGTACAGAGAAGAGCAACCAAAATGGTAAAAAAAATAAAGAATCTCCCATACAAAGAAAGGCTAAGAATATTAGGTTTTCCTATACTAGAATATAGGAGACAGAGGAGTGATCTACTCCAAACATATACAATTATTAATAAGATTGACCTGCTCTCTAAAGACATTTTCACTAAAAGGAATGATGCTAGAACCAGAGGTCAATGTATGGAACAGTCTCCCTAGAAACATTGTAGAAGCACCCAATATCAATACCTTTAAGGCTAGACTAAATAAGGAGTGGGTTGCTCCAAATAAATTTCAAGCATATTGCTACAATTAAGAAAAAATAGGGAAAATGTACATAGTTTTTTAAATTGTTGATGTAGAATCAAGACTGCAAGTGTGTGGTTTTTTTTTTAGCTCACCTGAGCACAAAGTGCTCAAGGTGAGCTATTGTGGTCACTTTTTGTCCGTCGTCCGTCTGTCTGTCCGTCTGTCTGTCCGTCCGTTCACAATTTCGTGTTTACACTCTAGCATCTACAAATGTAGGCCAATCTTGACCAAACTTGGTCAAAACATGTATGACCATAAGATCTCGGATGAGTTCGATTATGGGTCAGATCGAACTAGAAAGTCAGGAGTTATCTGCCCTTGAATGCGAAAAATACCTAGTTTTGACATTGTTTACACTCTAGCATCTACAATTATTGATCAATCAAGACAGATCTTGGACATAACGTTGCAGACCTTAATATCTCGAATGAGTTCGATTTTCAGTCTGATCTGACCAGAAAGTCGAGAGTTAAGCGCCCTTGAATTCGACAAAATTGCCATTTTCGGCTGTTTTCGACCTTGTTTACACTCTAGAATCTACAATTATTCATCAATCAGGACAAAACTTGGACACAATATTGGGGATCATAAGCTCTGGGATGAGTTTGATTTTCAGTATTATCTGATTAGAAAGTCGAGAGTTATGAGCCCTTGAATTTGACAAAATTGCCGTTTTTGACTGTTTTCGACCTTATTTACACTCTAGAATCCACAATGTTTGACCAATCAAGACAAATCTTGGACACAAGGTTGGAGACCATAAAATCTTAAATTAGTTTGATTTTCAGTCTGATCTGACAAGAAAGATGAGAGTTATGTGCCCTTGAATTTGATAAAATTGCCGTTTTCGGCTGTTTTTAACATTGTTTACACTTTAGAATCTACAATTATTTATCAATTAAGACAAAACTTGAAAACAATGTTTGAGACCATAAGATCTTGGATGAGTTTGATTTTCAGTCTGATCTTATCAAAAAGCAGAGAGTTATGTGCCCTTGAATTTGACAAAATTTCTGTTTTCGACCTTGTTTACACTCTAGAATCTACAATTATTGACCAATCAAGACAAATCTTGGACACAATGTTGGGTATTATAAGATCTGAGTTTGATTTTCAGCCTGATTTGACTAGAAAGTAGAGAGTCATGTGCCCTTGAATGTGATCAAAATTGACGTTTTCGGCTGTTTTTGACATTGTTTACACTCTAGAATCTACAATTATTTATCAATTAAGACAAAACTTGGACACAATGTTGGGGATCACAAGATCTGGGATGAGTTTGTTTTTCAGTCCGATCAAAAAGTCAAGAGTTATGTGCCCTTGAATTTGACAAAATTGCTGTTTTCGGCTGTTTTCGACCTTGTTTATACTCCAGAATCTCCAATTATTTATCAAACAAGACAAATCTTGGACAATGTTGGGCACCATAAGATCGTGGATGAATTCGATTTTCACAACGTTATTGACCATAAGTTCGTTTTCAGTCTTAAAGTCATAAATATTTATTGAATTGAACAAAAGTGTTGCTCATATGATTTTGGTTCAGGTGAGCGATATAGGACCATCATGGTCCTCTTGTAATATAAATTATGTGTGAACAAAGTATTTTCTAATGTATAATATAACCATTAGAAATAAATATGTCTCTACAAGACACAACTCATTAATTATTGTGATTATATTAATGACACTACATGGGAAATGTCCCACATATCAATGGAAGAAAACATTAAGAAAAGGGCCGAAAGACAGTTCAGGGCCTTTTTTTAGGATTGGGGGAAGACACAGGACGCTGGTAGATAGGGGAAAAATCACATGCGGTATCGCTAGTATTGGGGAAAATTGTATGATATAGAAAAAGTACATTTTATAGGCTAAACCCCACTTAACCCTTTCCCAAACGACAAAATTTTAGGGTGATCCACTTTAAAAACTGCCACAAATGACATAATGGACGTAATTAAAGATAGTACATGTATTTGTGTTAGTGTGGTCACAGTCTCGTTTTAAAAATACTGCCTCTATCTGATTCTATATAAAAACGAGTAATTTACAAACGACATTTTCAGCCTAAATAACACATTAAATTGCCAAAAAGTGTGTAAAAACTTAAAGCTAAATAGTTATATTTTATTATGATAAAATACTTTTACCTTATACACGTTCTTTTCGTGTTAAATCTCTATTTGAAAAAGTGGGTCAACTCTGCGTTTCTTTGTTTGAACTCGGTCGTTACCTTAGAAGGACGCGTGGGTATGTGTGATAAAATTGCTTTGGCACTGCCATTTTTTAACGGATTTTCATAAATCTTATATCAAATTAAAGAGGGAAAATAGATCTATTCATCCGTGTATGTTAATACGATGAACCGATGAATTATGAGTCGATGATAAGGTATTCAAAATAGGTCATTTTACTCGGCTTCAAATGGCAAGGACTATGCGGCAGAAAAGCCTAGAAAAGCCTATATATGTTCTTCACCATCCTATCTATTCAAATAATAAAACATCTTGTGCTTTTAGCTTAGCGCATTCAAGCGCAAAGGCTTTAAAAATGGGAAGTGTTTTTCAATTCCCCATGATTTATCGATAATTTCTGTCTAATCTCCATTCATCCTAAATTTATTCATAAATGTTGACGACAGTGACTCAAAGAACATTCTTGCAAAGTTTGGTTGAAATTGGCCGAATGGTTGATTTGTTAAGAATGATATCATGATTTCTCAAAGTTCGATAAGCCTTGCCCTGCCACGCCCATATTTTTTGACGAATTAAAAAATCGCGAATGTTAATTAAATATGGTCATCCAAGGAACATTCCTGTAAAGTTTTGTCAAAATCGGCCTAATGGTTAAGGAGTAGGAGGTGTTTCAAGGAATTATGGGCGAACGGACGGACGGACGGACGGTGAGTGACCACAATAGCTCATCTTGAGCACTTCGTGCTCAGTCCAAAGGGATTTACAAAATCGGCGTTTCTCATGGGCTTCCTAAACATCCATTTGACCCTTTCCCAAACAGTAAAACTTCATGGTCATCCAACTCGAAAGCTGTGACAGGCGACAGAATGAGTGTAAAAGAAAATAAGATTCTTTCGCCTTAATCTTTTCACCTTCAATAAAATCCGTTCAGGACGTCAAAACCAGGTCTAACCAAGTCTTGTTTGGGAAAGGGTGAGGCAGCAAAAAATTAAATTGAATTTAGAGGATGCAAAATGGACATGTTCAAATGTATGGTGCTCTCTTGGGTCAATGTTTTGAAAGCCTACTTCTTCACGAACCAGAGGTATAATGTTAATAATCGATCACCTGAAAGTTTGAATTATTTTTTTTTGTTTGAAATTCCTATTTTATATGTCCTAAAATCTTGTTTTTATCGGAGGCAATGGCACGGAAATGATATGCGAACAACGAAGCGCAGAAAATATTTACGCAAAGGGAGAAAATGTTGGTTATCGGCATGTTCTTCTTTTGTCTCAATGTTTTCCAAAACCTTTTCATATATGATCGTGAAAATCATGTCTTGTTCGGGGAAGGGTTGAAATAAGGTAACAAATATTTATATAATTGTTGTTGGGTAGAAATTGAAGAACTAAATTGTTTGGTAGAATAATTTCATCCTTTGTAAAACTTCAAAGGGGTGTAACTATTTTATTAAATGTCCGATTTTAAAAACGTAAACAGTTTTGAGTTCCTCACATTCAGACCTTGAAAATGATATATAATTTGTTGAAGTTCTTTGAAAAATAAACAATAATGTAATTCGGCAGAATTATCTCCCCTTTTTAAAAATCTGAATAAGCATTAATCCATAACGCAATGTCCGATTTTCACAATTCAACCAGTTTTATGTTTCTCTCAATATTCTCTGTAAGCTGGTATATATTTTGTTGGGGCTGGAATACTTTTGGAAAAAAGTGTGACTACCCTATTTGTGTAAAATATGGCACAGGAAATATTGAGACAAAAGGAGAAACTGCTGGTCATCAGCAGTGTCTTATTTTGTCTCAATGTTTTCCAAAGCCATTTCTATTAGGGACATGAAAACAAGGTCTTGTTTGGGAAAGGGTTAAACCCACTACTGTAGACTTGAGAACAAGCAGGGCTAGTTTGTAAAGCTGCAATAATTGTGGAAAAGCTTTCCTTGTTATTTCATTTGGGATTTTAGTGTGATTTTTGAAAATATATCTTGGGGAAAATTTACTTTTTGTGGAAAAATTGCATTATTTCTGGAGGGGAAGACGCTGGAAACCAGTGTCACTTTCTTAAGGGGAAAAAACCCTGATAAGAAGCTCCAAGCCTATGTACATGTACATCAAGGCCTCGAGAACTATGTAAACTATGTATGTAAACTTGATATTTCTTCTTCAGATTTTCCTTTAAATGCATTTATTTAACATTGATTGGGAAGCAAGTTTCTTCAACTTATTTTAATCCCTCTCGATATTGGGATGCCTGTCCACTACTTTATATAAATTTAAGTGAAAAATTCATAGACTGGGAAAGAAGTTACTGACAGTCTATTACGGCCTTATTTCTCTATGCATTGCTTAGAGCTGAATAGGTATCGATTAATTAATCATTTTTGTCATGACTGGCCGTAAATGATGTATTAACCCTTTCCCAAACGACAAAACTTTAGGGTGATCCAATTAAAAATCTGTCAGAAATAACAAAATGGATGTTATTAAAGATAGGATTTGTGTAAAATATGGAACAGAAAATATTGAGACAAAAGGAGAAACTGCTGGTTATCAGCAGTTTCTCCTTTTGTTTCAATGTTTTTATGCTCCCCGAAGGGAGAGCATATAGTAGCCGCTTTGTCTGTCTGTCCGTCCGTCCGTCATTCCGTCTGTCCGTCCGTCCATCCGTCCGAAGCGATTTCTCCATAACCCTTGGGCCAAATCAAATGAAACTTACCATGTGAACTCCCTATGACAAAATGCCGATGTACTTTTCCCCGTTTTTGGATTTGAGGCCTCGTCATGGGAAAAGGGGACTTAATGTTAAATACAGTTTTTTAGCTCACCTGAGCACAAAGTGCTCAAGGTGAGCTATTGTGATCACTTTTTGTCCGTCGTCCGTCTGTCTGTCTGTCTGTCTGTCCGTCTGTCTGTCCGTCCGTCCGTCCACAATTTGGTGTTTACACTCTAGCATCTACAAATATGAGCCAATCTTGACCAAACTTGGTCAAAACATGTATGGCCATAAGATATTGGATGAGTT
The DNA here is from genome assembly GCA_963680895.1 of Fragum sueziense. Lineage (NCBI taxonomy): Eukaryota > Metazoa > Mollusca > Bivalvia > Cardiida > Cardiidae > Fragum > Fragum sueziense. Next base: position 113,887 of record CAVMGG010001027.1, on the reverse strand, counting down.
CGATTATGGGTCAGATCGAACCAGAAAGTCAGGAGTTATCTGCCCTTGAATGCGAAAAATACCTAGTTTTGACATTGTTTACACTCTAGCATCTACAATTACTGATCAATCAAGACAAATCTTGGACATAATGTTGCAGGCCATAAGATCTCGGATGAGTTTGATTTTCAGTCTGATCTGATCAGAAAGATGAGAGTTATGTGCCCTTGAATTTGACAAAATTGCCATTTTCTGCTGTTTTTAGCTCACCTGAGCACAAAGTGCTCAAGGTGAGCTATTGTGGTCACTTTTTGTCCGTCGTCCGTCTGTCTGTCTGTCTGTCTGTCCGTCTGTCTGTCCGTCCACAATTTCGTGTTTACACTCTAGCATCTACAAATATAAGCCAATCTTGACCAAACTTGGTCAAAACATGTATGGCCATAAGATCTCGGATGAGTTCGATTATGGGTCAGATCGAACTAGAAAGTCAGGAGTTATCTGCCCTTGAATGCGAAAAATACTTAGTTTTGACATTGTTTACACTCTAGCATCTACAATTATTGATCAATCAAGACAAATCTTGGACATAACATTGCAGACCATAAGATCTCGGATGAGTTCGATTTTCAGTCTGATCTGACCAGAAAGATGAGAGTTATGTGCCCTTGAATTTGACAAAATTGCCATTTTCGGCTGTTTTTGACCTTGTTTACACTCTAGAATCTACAATTATTCATCAATCAAGACAAAACTTTGACACAATGTTTGGGACCATGAGATCTCGGATGAGTATGATTTTCAGTCTGATCTGATCAGAAAGTCGAGAGTTACTTGCCCTTGAATTTGACAAAATTGTCATTTTTGGCTGTTTTCGACTATGTTTACACTCTAGAATCTACAATTATTGATCAATCAATCCAAAACTTGGACACAATATTGGGGATCATAAGATCTGGGATGAGTTTGATTTTCAGTCTTATCTGATCAGAAAGATGAGAGTTATGAGCCCTTGAATTTGACAAAATTGCCGTTTTTGACAGTTTTTAAACTTATTTACACTCTAGAATCTACAATTTTTGACCAATCAAGACAAATTTTGAACACAAGGTTGGAGACCATAAGATCTCATATGAGTTTGATTTTCAGTCCAATCTGATAAAAAAATGGAGAGTTATGTGCCCTTGAATTTGATAAAATTGCCGATTTCGGCTGTTTTTGACATTGTTTACACTCTATAATCTACTATTATTTATCAATTAAGACAAATCTTGGACAAAATGTTGGATATCATAAGATCTCAGATGAGTTTGATTTTCAGCCTGATCTGACTAGAAAGTGGAGAGTTATGTGCCCTTGAATTTGACAAAATTGCTTTTTCGGCTGTTTTCGACCTTGTTTATACTCCAGAATCTACAATTATTATCAAACAAGACAAATCTTGGACACAATGTTGGGCACGATGAAATCTTGGATGAGTTCGATTTTCACAATGTTATTGACCATAAGTTCGTTTTCAGTCTTAAAGTCATAAATATTTTTTGAAATGAAGAAAAGTGTTGCTTTTATCATTTTTTATTCAGGTGAGCGATATAGGACCATCATGGTCCTCTTGTTGACATTGTTTACTCTCTAGAATCTACAATTATTCATCAATCAAGACAAAACTTGGACACAATGTTGGCGACCATGAGATCTCCAATTAGTTTGATTTTCAGTCTTATCTGATCAGAAAGTCGAGAGTTATGAGCCCTTGAATTTTACAAAATTGCCGTTTTTGACTGTTTTCAACCTTATTTACACTGTAGAATCTACAATTTTTGACCAATCAAGACAAATCTTTGACAAAATGTTGGAGACCATAAGATCTCAATTGAGTTTGATTTTCAGTCTGATCTGACCAGAAAGATGAGAGTTATGTGCCCTTGAATTTGATAAAATTGCCATTTTCGGCTGTTTTTGACATTGTTTACACTCTAGAATCTACAATTATTTATCAATTAAGACAAAACTTGGACACAATGTTTGAGACCATAAGATCTTGGATGAGTTTGATTTTTTGTCCAATCTGATCAAAAAGTCGAGAGTTATGTCCCTTGAATTAGACAAAATTGCTGTTTTCGGCTGTTTTGGAACTTGTTTACACTCTAGAATCTACAATTATTGGCCAATCAAGACAAATCTTGGACACAATGTTGGGTATCATAAGATCTCGGATGAATTTGAATTTTAGCCTGATCTTATTACAAAGTCGAGAGTTATGTGCCCTTGAATTTGATAAAATTGCAGTTTTCGGCTGTTTTCGACCTTGTTTATTCTCTAGAATCTACAATTATTGATCAATCAAGACAAAACTTGGACACAATGTTGGGAATCATAAGTTCTGGGATGAGTTTGATTTTCAGTCTGATCTGATAAAAAAGTTGAGAGTTATGTGCCCTTGAATTTGACAAAATTGCTGTTTTAAGTTGTTTTTGATCTTGTATATACTCCAGAATCTACAATTATTTATCAAACAAGACAAATCTTGGACACAATGTTGAGCACCATAAGATCTTGGATGAGTTTGATTTTCATGTCATTGACCATAAGTTCGTTTTCAGTCTTAAAGTCATTAATATTTATTGAATTGAACAAAATTGTTGCTCATATCATTTTGGTTCAGGTGAGCGATATAGGACCATCATGGTCCTCTTGTCTCTAATTTCTCCTAGTCTAATGGTCAGAATTTGATGAAATTTCATATTTGAGTAGCAAATAAGATGCCCTTGACAATAAACTATTTAAAATTTGCGTATACAAAATATGTCATGGAAAAAGGGGGCTTAATATTTGTTAGCTTTATATTAGCTCTGCATGGCATATATTTATTGTGACAATGCCTTATTCGGGGAGCATTGTCCGTCTCTGACGGCTCTTGTCCCAAGCCATTTCTATTTGGGACGTCAAAACTCGGTCTTGTCTGGGAAACGGTTAAAGTTTACCTCACAAAATGATTGTACGCAATTATTTACAACGACACGAGTTTTCGAGTCATTTGTTTACCATGGCACATCACATGACTCAACGAGATTCTTGCTATCAGAAATTCAGAATGCGGGCTTCCCACTATCATTTCTGTCGAGCAATTTCTTCATTTCTCACAATGTTTTTTTTTTTACCAAAAAAGTCCAAAAAGTATATAATTTTATTCACTTATATTGTTCTTCAACATCTTTGAAGTTGTACCAGTCTAAAATCTTGCTGTCTGGTAATGGGTTAAAACATTCTCAAAGTGTCAAAGTGTAAATAATATACTATTGAAGAAAGCCCAAAGAACAAAGCATCAATTTTATCATGGAAACATTGGGGAGCTGTCAGGTATTTCGCTTCCTCTGGCTTGTAGTAATCCTGCTGAAATAAAACAAATAAGTCGGGAAAACAACAGGGAAAAGCCATAGAAGCTGCAATGCTTATGCTACACATAAGGCCTGGAATACTCTATTGACTCTACTTAATTTATCCCTTCCCCAACAAGACCTGGTTTTGACATCCCTATATAGAAAAGGCTTGGAAAAACATTGAAACAAAAGAAGAAACTGCTGATAACCAGCAGTTTCTCCTTTTGTCTAAATATTTTCTGTGCCATATTTTACACAAATCCTATCTTTAATAACATCAATTTTGTCATTTGTGGCAGTTTTTGAAGTGGATCACCCTGAAAAAAATCTTTTGGGAAAGGGTTAAGTTAGTAATTTTCTGCTGTCTTGATTTCAGGACATTTTGGGTTGATACTACAAAAATATGACTCCCAGAAGCTGGGCCACCTAGATCCAGATGTGGTGGCTCGGATCAGAGCGATGAAGTCAAAAGCTAGTGAAACTGCCAGTCTTGCCATCCAACATGTGAGAAAAGATGATTATGAATATTACAAGTAAGTTTATATCAGAGGCCCAGAGACTCAAAGAAAATGGGTAAAAGAAATTCTTAAAGAAGCTTTTCTGTAGCTCTGATTTGGAAAAAATTGAGACAAAACAATATTTAACCCATTGCCACGATCACAGTGACTCTTTTTTACTCCCCACAAGATAAAGACCTAGAAAACATAGTGGAAAATGAAGAAATTGCTTGTAACAAGTAATTTCTTCATTTCCCACTATGTTTTCTACCAGGAATGACCAAAAGATATAAACCTTTATTCTTTAGAAATTGTCGTCTGCAACATATTTGAATTTGAACTTCCCTAAATTTTGCTGTCTGGTAATGGGTTTATTTAGAATGGTAGATTTTAACCTATTCCCACATTGTGGAAAATGAAGAAATTGCTTGTGACATAAAAACAGAAAAGCAATTCATTCATTCCCCCCACAATGTTTTCTATCCAGAAAGAACAATGAATGCAAAATTTTTCATTCACTTGAAAAGTTGAAATTGTAGTCTGCATCCTCTTTGAATCACCCTAAAATTTTGCCGTCTTGTTATGATTTAAGCTGGGATGTTGCATTTTTTCCAGACAACTGAGCTATGTTGTTGGTAATCCATGGACAGTTTTTGTTGATGAAAGAAGACAAGTGGACCCAACCAAAATATGGGGACCTGAAGTGTATAGCTATGCAAAGAAAACAGGTGGGACCATTTAGCATTTCTTATTTAATTCAGTTTCCCAATTTTGAACCATGCCCAAACAAGACCGTGTTTTGACATCCCTGAAGGAGAGAGAGAGAGTCAGAAAACATTGAAGGAAAAGAAGAAAATGCTGATAATCAGCATTTTCTCCTTTTCCTTCCAATGCTTTCTGTGCCATCATGTATGCATGTAAATTTACATATTTATCAGCATCCACTTTTCGTGTGCAGCAGCTTTGAATGGTTCACCCTAAAATGTTGTCGTTTGGGAAAGGGTGAACTTCTCTTTTAAAGAAATATTAGGAAAAGAAGAAAATCCTGTAAAGCAGCAATTTGTTCAAGGGTTTTCTATGAATGGCTTTACATGAAATTATCATAATCATAATCTTCTTTCCTACATTTCACCTGAATTTTAAGAAGGTACGACTATGTTTAATAAAAAAGGGGGATTTGGAAAAGGGGGAGGGAGGATTTGAATAAACCATTGCATTTTTATGCCCCCGTATGGAAAGATCGAGGGCATATTTTTTCACTTGTGTCTGTCTGTCCATCTGTCTGTCTGTGTATCTGTCAAAAAACATTTGCCATTTTCCAATTTATTCTTAATTTAATGGTATGTAACGTTACCTTTCAATTTTGATAGATTCCTTCATTTCTTTGTACATTCAATCAACCATTTGTTCAATCAAATCTAATCAATCAATTTAATTTATTCATTCATTCAATCAACCCAGATTATTCTTTTCTTTGTTTGACAGTTAAACTAGATGAAAAGATCAGTGATAAATGTATGTCAAAGTTGATTGGTTGATTGGATCTTGTTGTGACATCAGCATACCCTGCATTAAAACTGACTGTTTTGATTAATCTGCCAAGTTAATGAAATTTACTTGTTTGGGTCTTACTGGATAGAAAATATTGTGACAAATGAAGAAATTGCTTGTCACAAGCAATTTCTTTATTTTCCACAATGTTTTCCAAAGCCTTTTATTGTTGTGTGTAAAAAAAACACCGTCACTATGTGATAATGGGTTAAACTTTACTTTACTTACACAGTTAAACTGGATGAGAAGATAAGTGATAAATGTATGTCGGAGTTGATTGGTTCACACAGTGGATCTCGATGTGACATCAGCGTATCCTGCGTTAAAACTATGACTTCACCCGGGCTTGTAGGGTATGGAAATACACATCAAATTTTGTGGACCATGCTCGGTGAAAAGGTTTGTGGTTTTGTGCCGACCCCTTTCTTGATCTAAGTCTAGGCTGCCTGCCAAAACAGAATATTTAGGGTTGATCATGATAAGATATAATAATCAAACTTGTCTCTGTTGAATCCATGACCTCACCCGGGCTTGAACGGAAATACACATCAAATATTGTGGACCATCCTGGAGGAAAAGGTTTGAGTGCTAAGAAGGCTTGCAATAGACTTTTCTAAACTTCATATTAATGATAATTTTTAGCGAGCTGGGACTTTATGTCCGGGGAGCTAATGTCACAGCCCTAGTGTCGGCGTCCCGTCCCGTCGCGTCTTCACTTGAAAAACTTTAACCTTGTCTATATCTCAGGCACTATTAGAGATACAGCCTTGATATTTCATACATAGCTACATCTCGACAAGACCTTTCATTTGGGACCATGACCTTTGACCTAGTGACCTTGACCTTGGAGTTTGACCTACTTTTGAAAAACTTTAACCTGGCCTATATCTTAGGCACTATTAGAGATAAAGCCTTAATATTTCATACAATGATACATCTCGACAAGACCTTTCATTTGGGACCATTACCTTTGACCTTGTGACCTTGACCTTGGAGTTTGACCTACTTTTAAAAAATTTGCTGTTTTTGTGACAAGCTCCCGTATAGGCAAGCTACGTTGTCCGCGGACAACTCTTGTTATGCCCCCTTATCAAAAGATAGAGGGCATATTGGTATACTCATGTCTGTCTGTCTGTCTGTTCATCTGTCTGTCATTCCGAAAACTTGATATTAAAACTTAATATTTGCATTTTTAGGGGCATTAGTATTTCACAAACATATCTTGTTTGTGCCTGTTTAATTTGGAAATCATGGAAATTTCAATTGAATCTTATGTTAACCATTTGTGTAATTTAAAGGGACCATCAAATTTTGTATGCCTCAGTATCAAAAGACTTTGTTCATCTGATTTTTGCCTTGTCCGTCTGTCAGTCTATATGAATTTTAGATTGGTCATAACTTTTGTATTCTTACATCAAATATGTATCCAAGTTTAACGAAAAGCTCATTACTTTTGCATATTTAGCTTGACTTTTTGAAGAAAATGAGAGCTTATACTGTCGCCCGGGCGTCGGCGTCAGCGTCGGCGTTGCAACAAAGGTTTAAGTTTTTTCAAACATCAATAACTTCCATACTATCAAAGGGATTCAACCCAAACTTGGAATACTTATTCACCATCACACCCTCTACCTTACTACCAGGGCCCATGACCCTGGCTCCACTATATTTGGAGTTATGCCCCCTTTATACTAAGCAACTTAGAAAGTCGAGCGCGCTGTCTTCGGACAGCTCTTGTTTTATTTCACAAAAACCAGTTGTTACATCATAATTTTTCTACACCAGGCTGGTTGTAAAGACAAATTAGAGGCCAAACTTACAGAGATAAATAGAGGGACCCTGGTCAGTCTGAGACAAGAAATGTGTACCAACAACTTCTACCAGCTTAAGGAAACATTGGGTAAAATGGAGAATAGAGTTATCACCCCTGCATTCCAGGATCTATTTTTAGAACAATGTAAGTTGCATTCTACAAATTAGAACCATCTATAAGTAAAGTATTCTAACAAAATCAATCCCTATGAATGAAACAGTTCTTTCAATCAAAAACATTCTTTAACCAATTACTTAATGACTTAATTTTCGCTAATATTCGCGAATGGGTCATCTCGCTACTTTATCATTCTCGCGAATATAACAGTCTGCAAAATGCCGGAGGTTACCGATGGTTGGCCAAATATCAGGACCTTCCGAAAATTGTGCATGTATATATTGTTGCTAGCACATCAATATAGATTATATTCATAATTATTCATCTTTTGATGTATACTAATAAAATCTATGCATCAGAGTCCATTTAAATTTGTTGCGGTAAAAATGTTGGTAAAAAGAGTAGCTTTTCACATATATAGTAATCAAGGTTAGTCTTATATTAACATAAATTTGTTAGGACGTTTTGAACACTGATTATCATGCAAGAACAAAAGTTTTCAATACCTGTATTATCCTATAAACAGGTGTGTTATGTGAACAAAGGTGTGAAAACAGGTATAAATTGAACAAAGGTGTGAAAGATATTTCACACAAAAATGGCTCATGTATTATCGAATTTAAACGGACCTGTACGTAAATTAACGAAAGGATGAATTGCGGAAAATGATGGAAATACAAGATCTTTATATCAACCACTTGCGAATTTATAAACTCGCGAATATATTCAAGACAACAAAATCGCGAAAATGTTGAGCTCGCGAAAATCAAGACTTTTACAGTACATTCATCCAAATTTTTGCATGGTTAAAAGATAAAATTTACTATGTCAGCAAGACTACATCGCCCAAATTCATTTATTGTTATGTCCTACTGTATGGATAGAAACTGTTGGAGTTTTTGCAGTGTTTTCCTTAACCCTTTCCTAAACAGGATGTCTCATAAAGAAAAAAGCTTGTGAATATATTGGGACAAAGGAAGAAAATGCTGATAACCAATGTTTTCTCTTTTAACTTCAATATGTTTTGTGTTGTATTGTACTGAAACCCTATTTCTATCTATCAAAAATCATTTTGTTGCCTGTAAAAGCTTTCAAATTTAAACCGTAGGAAAAATTGTTTTGGAAAAGGGTAGAAATAGACTACAAATATTCTTTATTTTCCTTTTCAGTATTTATTTGTCCAAGTCTGGGATATTACGAGTTCTTACATTTGGATTTTTTGGACCAAATATTGTCATGGCAACTGAAACGTGGGTGCTTTGGTAAAATGATACGACCCAAAAATGGTGTAAAATTGGAAAATTCCCTCACAGGAAAGTTTAACAACGACTACATTGATGATGATGATGATTTGAAAGAAGATTATGAAGATTTTAGACAGTTGTTGGAGGGGATCCAGCTGAAAGATGTTGTGAAGGATGGTTCCCTGCTTTATAATGATAAAAAAGTGGGTGGGGTAGAGAATCTCAAACCTGGTGTTGATTCATGGGATATTCCACCAAACAAAGGGAGGAAACTGTTGGTGGAGAAGGAAATGACAGGCAAGTGTTTATTTAGTCTTGTATTTTTGAACCCTATCAAGGCTGGCTCAAAGTCAAAGATGTTGAATATGACAAAATAGATGTTGACAGAAGCTGTAAATTTGTATACTCGGCTCAAGCTATCATGACCAATTCACAAAATATCAGATATTCACCCACTGTAAGTTAGGATAACTGAGATGAACTTATTTGCTTTGTTAACCCTTTCCCAAACAAGACCTGGTTTTGACTTCCCTTTATAAAAAAGGCTTGGGAAAACATTGAAACAAAAGAAGAAACTGCTGATAACCAGCAGTTTCTCCTTTTGTCTCAATATTTTCTATGCCATATTTTACACAAATTCTATCTTTAAAAACTTCAATTTTGTCATTTGTGGCAGTTTTTTTAAGTGGATCACCCTAAAATTTTGTTGTTTGGGAGAGGGTTAAATGTATTACAGTCTATTGTCTTCTGTGGCAATACTACACTGTTAACGGTAATACTGCTAGTCTGAAACACATGGAATTTTGGCGATTTTGATGGTGTCTCTTCTTTAATGGAATATTCCATTTAAGAGGAGACACCATCAAAATCGCTAAAATTCCCTGTGGTCTGAAAATGTTCACAATATTGAGTTAAGTTATACATCATATTTTAGGTTTTCATTGTGATTTAAGACATCTTTGTAAGATGAATCTAATGATTATCAATAATACATGTATTGGTAAAGCCTCTCTGACAACCGGTCATACATGCTCCTGCGTGCCATCTGCGTCTAAAACTTATGCATAGTCGTGCAATGCACACACATGCAACATACGGTTTTGGTGGACACAACCACGACGCAGACTGTAGGTAGCAAACAATTGGCTGTACAAAATTTTAGCCTCTCTTACAAAACGTCGTGCATTCTGATAAATCATGCGTTTTAAAAATCTCCGAAGACGTACGATTTATAAAGAGGCACATCAGGTTGTAAGAGCAGGGCTAGAATTTCCCAACAAAAATAACTCGCAATATTTCGCTAGTGGCTTTTGAAACCACTAGCAAAAAGGCGAATTCACTTGCAATCTGGTTTTGTATATTATAAAGGTTTTCATTTTGCGAAAATAAAAGTTTAATAAGGTGCATGATTTAAAAGACTTGTGTGAAAACTAGTACAGTTCGTTAATATTTGGAAGTTGTTTGTAAGCCTTTTCAAGCTGCATTGAAAAAAACTTGATGGTGGGGAATATTTTTCCACTTGCCAAAAAAATTGAGTGCCAGATAGAATCACTAGCAATTTTAGATTTTAACTAGCAAATTGCCAGTATGCTAGTGGAAATTCGAGCCCTGAAGAGAGGCTTATGTAAATGATGTAGTTCACTCTGAATCACTCTGACCATTTCCTACACATTGTTTTTGTTCTCCTTGCTAGAGAAAGTTTTGCAAAACACAGAGAATATACTTATTACGGCCATTCTTATGCCCCCATATCGATAAATAGAGGGCATATTGATTTACTTGTGTGTCGGACCATCTGTCTGTCCGTCCCTTTGTCTGTCTGAAAACTTAAATTGGTCATTTCCAGAGCATTTGTATTTCAGAAATACATTTTGTTTCCCTTTCTCTTCATGTATTCTATGCTCCATTTGTTTAAATAACACCATTTTATTGTTGGAAGCAGCCTTCACATTTGGGTTGTCTACAATTTAACCCTTTCCCAAACAACAAAATTTTAGGGTGATCCACTTCAAAATCTGTAAAAAATGACACTATGGATGTTATAAAAGATTGTGATTTGTGTAAAATTTAAACATGGCTCAGAAAATATTGAGACAAAAGGAGAAACTGCTGGTTATCAGCAGTTTCTTCTTTTGTTTCAATATTTTCCAATGCCTTTTCTATTAGGAACGTCAAAACCAGGTCTTGTTTGGGAAAGGGATAATTATTTTGAAATTGGTGAAGCACTTTGACGAAAATATTTCATTTTCAGGGGGTTGTTTAGCCCACAAGACGGCAGTAGCAAGTGGGGCTCTTGTGATCTACCTGCGGTTTTTGTGTGAAGCCGATGCTCCGGTAACATTTAATAAAACCAGACTGAGTCGATCTCCAAAAGCAAGCAATAATTTTATCAACCAAGATCTCAACATTGCCGAAAATGTTTATAATCCTGGTGCTAATTTAGCTGCTAAACCTCAAAAACAAAATGGGGAGGATGTCAAAAAGGATGGTGAGAATAAGAAGTTAAACTTTGTGAAACCTAATAATATGATTCAGGGTGATAATGTGGTTAAAGGAAACTTGCCTGAACCTTTGAAAAATAGCAATAATAATGAAAATGTTGTTAAAGATTCTGTGAAAGATGTTGTGAAAGATGCAGTGATTCCGAACAATGTTGGTCTGGATGTTAAGAATGACATGGCTGATGTAAATCATCATCTGAATCAGTTAAACGTTCCTGATATACATGAACAAAATGATGCCTTTAACAACCTGGCTGATCATGTTGCTCCTTTTGACAATGACAACCAAGCAGTAGATGATCCATTGAATAAAGAGGTGGATTTAATTCAGGGAGATAATGGTAATGATGATTACGATGATGGTGACGACGATGATGATGATGAATATAATAATGATGATGATCAAGATAATGATTATGCAGATGATGATGAGGAGGAAAATCCTCAAGATGCAAATAAAGATAACAATAATGATGATAATAATGATGATGATGATGACTATTATGATAAAAGGGATGTGATGATGAATCCCTTGCTTAAAGATGGTGCTAATTGGCAATTTAAACAACCTCAAATTAATAACAATCTTAATAATGAAAATGATTACGCGGACAATGACAATAATAATGATGATGATAATGATGATGATGATGATTATGATGCTGGTTATGATGATAATGACAGAAATAATGTTGACGGAGTTGAAGCTGTCCATCCGCATATGAATGTACGAAATATCGGACATCGTGACTATAGACTTAATGACCCAGATATAAACGATGATCGTAATTTCTTAAAAGATTATAAAAATAGAAACGAAGATGATGATGAAGACGATGATGCTGATGACGCAGGTGATGATTATGATTACGATGACGAAAATGATGAAATGGCAAAGCGTCGACAGGAAGAATTAAAGGGTGATGTGCAATTTGACAATAGTGTTAGAAAAAGAGTAAATCATAAACCAAGTGCCATTCAAAAAGACCTCTTACACAGTGAGGCCGGTTTATCGCCGACAACTGCGTTTTTTGTTTTTGGGTTTTGTTTGACTTTAGTTTTGATATTAATGTATAAATTTATAAGAAGGAGAAGAATTCGAATTAGATTTAATCCGAAGTATTTTAATGTGTGAAATTGTGAGTGTATCATTTTGCCAAACAATAACAGATTTTCATAACTTTAACCCTTTCCCAGACAAGGTAGGGTATTGACATTTTCCTAGCAGATATAATATCAGATGATTGAGAGAAAAGAAGAAATTGCTGATTACCAAGAATTTCTCCTTTTCCCTAAATTTTTTCTTTACCATACATTTAACATACAGATTTTCTAGTTTTGACATCTATTATTTGTTGTTGTCTGTAAGTCCTTTAAAACTGGACTGGTATAAAAGGATGTGGGTCCATTTCTATAGAAAATTGCCCCCTCGAGAACACGGATGAAATTTATATGAATGAATGCTACATATGTGTACTTAATCCTCCCGAAATATTTAAGGATTTGGAATAGTCCAAAAGGGTGTATTAGAGCTCTAAAGTATGGTGGTCTGGACTGGCCATAATTGCACATTTGACATTTTTCTTTAATTTTGTCCCAATTTTTCGATGCATTTTCGTGTAAAAATGTGTGAATATCAAAGAACCAAATACAAAATATATTTTTGAAAGAAAAAAATCCTACATAATTGTTCGAAAACTTGTCAAAATCCCATTTATTAGAGCTCTATGGAAAATCCAAAGAATTTTTAATTTTATATTTCTGATTTTAAGACGTAGAATTCAACTTGAACGATCGATTTACGATTATTTACCCTCCAGGGTACAAAGGGCTCAGAGTAAGCTGTTGTAGTCACTTTACGACTGTCATCCGCTCGTCTGTCCGTCCGTCCGCATGTCCGACCCTCCTCCCACAATGTAGTGTTTACACTCTAATTTGCACAAATATCAACCGATTTTAATCAAACTTAGACAAAACATGTTTGATGATAAGTTCTTGTGTGAGTATAAAAATGAGCCCGATCAAATTGAAACATCACGAGTTATCTTCCCTTGAATGTCAAAAATACATATTTCTGACTATGTTTACATTCTAAAATCTACAACTATCGACCGATCAAGATGAAACTTGAACAAAATGTATGCCACTATATGATCTTACAAACATGTGGTTTACAGTGTGATCCAAACCGCTCATCCTGAATTATGCGCCCTTAATCTTCACAAAACCGCTGATTATGACATTATTTTCTCTGTGAAAATAAGAATACTTGTATTTATAATTTAAGAAATACATGTAGCATAAAGATATAGATGAGCATAAGATCTTGTGTGAGTCTAATTGTAAGAATTATTGGCATCAATAATCCTAAGTTATGTGATCGACAAATGTCATGACGTCATTTCCCCAAAATGGGCACGTAATGCATTCTATAGGGAACCTCTCTCTGAATTGCTCTACAACAGTACACGTCGGCTGTAATTTATTACAATAAATGTGCGATTGGCTTGGTATCCTGTGTAAGTAGTTCTTCAAAATATTAAACCATCTTCCCTATAAGACCTGTTTTGATGTCCCCTATAAAAGCCCTGGGAAAAAACTAAGACAAAAGAAGGAAATGCAGAGAGCCAACATTTTTTTCCTTTTGTCTTAATATGTTCTGTGATAGTTCTGAATTATTCACAATATCTTGTCTTAATCAACATTTATTTCGTTTAGAGCATTTTTTTTAAAGAAATTGGAACAGATTTATCATTTATGGTTTAAAGAATGACGACTAAGACAAAAACAACATCAAATTAAAGGGCACCTAACTTCTAATTGGCGATGCCAATAATTCTTAAAATTACACTCGCACAAGATCTTTCGTTCATCAATATCTTGTTTATGTTATTTCTTGAATTGTAAATATACGTTTTTGTTACAGTAAAAATAATGTAAAAATCAGCGATTTTGTTAACTTTAATGACCCACAATTCAGGATGAGCGATTTGGATCACACAGAAATTCGCAGGTCTTTGAGATAATATCGTGCCCCACATTTTGTACAAGTTTCATCTTGATCGGTCGATAACTGTAGATGTTAGAATGTAAACATAGTCAGAAATATGTATTTTTGACATTCAAGGGAAGATAACTCGTGATGTTTCAATTTGATCGGGCTCATTTTTATACTTACACAAGAACTTATCATCAAACATGTTTTGTCTACGTTTGATTAAAATCGGTTAATATTTGTGCATACCAGAGTGTAAACACTGCATTGTGGGAGGAGGGTCAGACATGCGGACGGACGGACAGACGAGCGGATGACAGTCGTAAAGTGACTACAACAGCTTACTCTGAGCCCTTTGTACCCTGGAGGGTAAATAATCGTAAATCGATCGTTCAAGTTGAATTCTACGTCTTAAAATCAGAAATATAAAATTAAAAATTCTTTGGATTTTCCATAGAGCTCTAATAAATGGGATTTTGACAAGTTTTCGAACAATTATGTAGGATTTTTTTCTTTCAAAAATATATTTTGTATTTGGTTCTTTGATATTCACACATTTTTACACGAAAATGCATCGAAAAATTGGGACAAAATTAAAGAAAAATGTCAAATGTGCAATTATGGCCAGTCCAGACCACCATACTTTAGAGCTCTAATACACCCTTTTGGACTATTCCAAATCCTTAAATATTTCGGGAGGATTAAGTACACATATGTAGCATTCATTCATATAAATTTCATCCGTGTTCTCGAGGGGGCAATTTTCTATAGAAATGGACCCACATCCTTTCACTGTTTGGGAATGGGTTAACCCTTTCCCAAACAACAAAATTTAAGGGCGACCCACTTCAAAAACTGCGAAAAAAGACAAAATGGCAGTTATTAATGATGGGATTTGTGTAAAATATGGCACAGAAAATATTGAGACAAAAGGAGAAACTGCTGGTTATCAGCAGTTTCTTCTTTTGTTTCAATGTTTTCCCAAGCCTTTTCTATTAGGGACGTCAAAACCAGGGGCCCGTATTATCAACGATCTTACGACCACGATTTTGTGTAAACTGTGTAACAAAACATCTGATTGCATGAGAAATCAGATTGGGCCAATCAGGTTTGCTGTTTCAAGTTATTACGCAAAAACAAATCGTACGATCGTTTATAATACGGACCCCTGGTCTTGTTTGGGAAAGGGATAAATGAGAATTATAAGAAAAATTTGATTGAGAAGGAGAATATGCAGGTAGAAAAAAGGTTGACTTGTTTTATTGAGTTTTTTTGCATAAAAGACGTAATATATTTGTATTGTTCTTTCAGTTTTATGGTAGTCCATCCCTAATGAGATTCACACAGCGTCTGAATTTTTTGGGGTAAACATTCAGCTATTGAAAGTGACCATGTTTTCTAACTCATAACATATCTGAATAGATCAGATATCATATGTTAGGAATGTTTACGATGACACAAAAATTCCAATGTCTTGTGAATTTAATTAGGGATGGATTACAGAATTCATGGAAATTTTACAGCTTTCCCTGACCTTGAGATTTAGGAGTATATATATACATAATCCTATTCCAAACTGCAAAAGTTTGGGCTATTCTAATTTGATTTGAAACCTGCATGCTGTAGATGAAACAACGATGGTGTTAAACTCTAAGATGGGACTCTTGTTATATTCTTGTACAATGTAACACATTGGGGCAAAAGGAGAAATGCTTATGGCTTTTTTTCTTGTTTTGCTTCAGTGCTTTCACAAGCCTTTATTTTTTGCATGTCAAAACCAGGGCTTGATCGGGAAAGGGTTATCAGATAAGAAGCAACAGTATTATTTCAATATGTTGTGTCTTCACAAAGCATTAAATGCTTCTGATAAAGTTGAACAAAATTTGTTTATTTTTATGTATTTGAGCAAAATATTGTTTGCATGTTTTCGAACTAGCATGTATTTCCTGGATCTTTTTCTTAACAACTCGTGTTTTTTAGTTTTCATAAGTCATTGGAAATCATTGGCAGAAAAGAAGGATAGCATTTCCTCCATTTCCTTCATTATTATCCAACTTGTAAAATACAAAGATAACATTTCAAGTTACAATGCTTTTGTCATCTGAAACTCCTATCACTTTTAAGTTTAACCTTCTCCTGCATTTTAAGTAAGGCTTTTTCATGCCTTACAAAGTAATGGCTTTAGAAACCATTGTGGAAAATTAAGAATTGCTTGTGAGGGGCAATTTCTTCATTTCCCACAGTATTTTCTACCCCGAAAGACTAACAAGTGTAAAGTTTCATTCACTTAGAATTGTCGTCTGCAACATTTTTTAATTTGGACCAGTCAAAAACTTTGCCATCTAGGAAAGGGTCAACCAGACTTGAAACTTCTTGTCTAAGAATTCTAATGATACACATGTGTTGCCATATTTTCTCTTTTGTTTGTGATGTTTTTATTTGTGAGTTTGACTCTTACAAACAGTGCACCTTTTGTATACATGTACATGTATTAAATACATTTTTAGCTCGACTTTTCGTAGAAAATGAGAGCTTATACTGTCACCCGGGCGTCGGCGTTGCAACAAAGGTTAAAGTTTTTTCAAACATCAATAACTTCCATAATATCAAAGGGATTCAACCCAAACTTGGAATACTTATTCACCATCACACCCTCTACCTTAGAAAGTCGAGTGCGCTGTCTTCGGACAGCTCTTGTTATGATTTTTATGCCCCAGAATAAGTATTCTTTTCCCAGATAAGAATTGATATCAACATTCGTTATGGGAAAAGCGGATGAAATCTTTAAGGAAAATGAAATCAATACTGATTACTTGCTCCGAACAAAAAATAGCTTTTACAGATGGAGTGTGTGTACCTTCAGCACATATTGAGAAAAATGGAGAAATTACCAAGTTTTCAGCATTTTCTTCCTTTGCTTCAATATTTTCTAAAGTTTTTTATGCTCCCCGAAAAAATTTTGGGGGAGCATATAGTCGCCACGCTGTCCGTCCGTCCGTCCGTCCGTGTGTCCGTCCGTCCACAGCCATATCTCAGCAACCCTTGGACCAAATTCAATGAAACTTCACATGTGAACTCCTGGGTCAATACCTAGGGACCTTTTTTTCCGTTTGTAAATTTAAGGCTGCGTCATGGAAAAAGGGGCCTTAGTGTAAAAATTAGTTTTTCTCTTATTTCTCTTCATCTAATGGGCAGAATTTAATGAAATTTTGTGCTCATGTAATAAATTGGATGTTCTAGACCATATTCTATAAATAATGTGTGTACAAAAAAAGCTGTCATGGGAAAAGGGGGCTTAATGTATGATAGTTTTTATTTTGTGACAAACACTTATTCGGGGAGCATAATCCGTCTGTGACGGCTCTTGTTTGGGATTGTTTTTGAAAGGTTTAAACTGAACCCATTTCCAAACGATGATGCCTTTTACAATACCTAATGAATTAAATTTTAGAAAAGGCAAAAAAAAAAAAATGTTGATAAAAACTATTTTATCTTTTGCCTGAATATTCTATTTCATACCTTTTTTTACCAACATCTAACTGTCATCTGCAGCAATTTTGTAATTGGAGCAGTCTGAAATTTTGTTGTTTAGGAGTCAAATTATAGATCTGAAAATTATAAAAGCATTGTTTAACCCTTTCCCAAACAAGACCTGGTTTTGACGTCCCTAGTATAAAAGGCTTGGGAAAACATTGAAACAAAAGAAGAAACTGCTGATAACCAGCAGTTTCTCCTTTTGTATCAATATTTTCTGTGCCATATTTTACACCAATCATATCTTTAATAACATCCATTTTGTCATTTGTGGCAGTTTTTGAAGTGGATCACCCTAAAATTTTGTCATTTGGGAAAGGGTTAATTTTTACACTCTGTATTGCCAGTTTGTTACTTTGTTTTGTATTGAAAATGTATGAGTGCTATCAAGGCAGGGAATCATGTGGATTAACAATTTCCGAAAATAGTACAAAAATTTTGTTTATACTTGCCCAATTTAAATCGGATGTTTGAAGCAGAGAAGATGGAAAAACGCCAGGAATTAGCAAGGTGTGGTAGATATTATAAGAAAAAAAATATTTATTAACCCATTACAGCATAGTGACTCTGGAGGCTCCTAATACAAAAGGCTGGGGAAAACATTTTTGAAAATGAAGAAATTGCTTATGACAAGAAATTTCTTTATTTCCCACAATATTTTCTACTCATAAAGACACCAAAACTTTAAAAGTTTCTTTCTCTGAAATTGCGTCTGTGACACTTTTCAAATTGGAACAGTCCAAAGTTTTGCCGTCTGGTAATGGGTTAAAAGATCCTTCATATTCTGTAAATGAGTTACCTTGCATATCTTTCAAATAGGTCATATATTAACCCATTACCAAACAACACAATTTAAGCCTAGTCCAAACTCGTAGGTATTGCAGACGACAATTTCCATTGAACAAAATTTTTAACATTTTTCGGTCTTTCTTTGTAGAAAAAATTGTGGGAAATGAAGAAATTGCTTGTCACAAGCAGTATCTTCATTTTCCACAATGTATTCTAAAGCCTTTATTTTGTGGGGCGTCCAAAAGGGTCAATGTGTGGGAAAGGGTAAACAGAGTTATTGAAAGATATTGAAAATGTGATTCCCTGCCATTGCTATTTTTGTATTGCCATATTTCATATTTATTATTAACCTTCTTATCATGCTGCGTAATAGACTTAAGAATCAAAGTACTTAAAGTCCAAACACTTACTCTATGACACTGGCCAAAGCATGGCTGTTTTTGAACAGCCACAAGGGCTAACCCTTTCCCAATCAGCAAAATGTTAGGATGGTCTAAATTTAAAGCTGGTCTCACTTCAACATGGCTGTTTTATAAAGATAGGATTTGTATCCAATACAGCACAGAAAATAATGATACTAAACGAGATAATTATGCTGATTATCAGCATTTTCTTCTTTTGTCTCAATGTTTTCCCAAGCCTTTTCAAATGGACAATTCAAATTAAAGTCTTGTTTGGGGAGGGTTAGTAAGAACTTTAATCTTTATTTTTAAAAGTGCAGTTCTTGTTTTGCCATATATTGTTAAGATAGTGAATGTTTGTTTGTGCTAAAGATCTGAATTTGTATTAATTTCTTGTGAATAAATGCTTTTTTTATGTATTTTGCTTTACACACACACAATGTTTTCATGTTAGCATGATTGTTATTACAGTGCAACTTCGACTTGGATAATCACAAAGAGATATATAGTCCTATCACCATATTATGGCATATGTTTACGAATTTGATCTATATAAACAATTGAAAAAAGTTAATTGTCTCAATACAATTTTGCATGCGTTGGTTTGAATCTTGCAGGTGTGAGACACTTGCAAGATTCGAACCACCACATGCAAATTTAACATAGTCTGAAGTTCAATATTGTGTTGTTTGCGCAGATAAATTTTGTTAATATTTTGACAGGACTATAGTGTGAATCATTTCATAAGTTTTTGATTTGTAGTTTTATTTACCCTTTTCCAAGCAGCAAAATTTCAAACTGTCCTAATTTAAAAGCTGCCGATTATGACAAAATTAATGTTTATGAAGATGTTATTTGTGTTCAATAATGTTATAGAAAATATTGAGACAAAAGGAGACCTGCTTAGTATCAGCAGTTTCTTCTTTTGCCGAAACAATTTCTAAAGATCGTCTCTATTAGGGGCTTCAAAACCATGTCTTGTTTGGGAAAGGGTAAAGCATAGAAAGGGGGTGTCTCACGAATAGGAAAAATAACATGGGAGTCTGCCCACGCTCGGAATTTAATGAAATTTGGCGTGAAGTTAGTACACTAGATAACGGTTCATATTCATGAAATGTTTTAAATCGCACATTCCAGAAAACAATTTTCTCGGAATTTTAAGTTTTCACCATGAAAAAAGAGGGTACCCTGATTAAAACAGTGTGCAAGCGTTCTGGTTGCTAGTTTCATCGCGTAATTTATTCTAAAAATAATGCCCAGTAGTCCGTGATCCTGTATGAAACAAAAATATATATGAGTATGTACAAAAAATTGTTTTATATCAACTGATATAAGGGGGTAACCCAAAAATTCATTGTTTTTAAATATTTTAAGCAAATTCTGTTCAAAAATTTTCTTTGTTCCAGTTTTTGTCAAGATTTGAAAATTATGTAAAAGTTGCGCACAAATATATTGATGATTATCGTGAAATATCGAGAAAAAATAAAACCGGTAAAATGTTGCTTTTGGAGTTTCCCCCTGAATAGTGCACATTTCCAAGAATGGACAAAATTATGATTTTTTAAAAATGACTTTTTTCAAATGTTTTGTTTACTTTTTTGGTCATTTTAGTTTACCTGAGGATAAATCAAGATGCAAGGCATTTGTTCGGTTATTTCCTGTCATCTGTCCGTGTGTCTGTCTGTCTGTTGGCATTTTCTCAAAAATTCTTTTTTCTCCCAATCTAATATGTAATTTTTTTTGAAACTTGATAAAAAGTATCCTTGGGTTAAAGGAGTACAACTCCGTGTTATTAGAATTTCTTTTTGTCATAAACTTTTGTTGCTGTGGCAGCATAAAAGGGGAAACATTTCATATAATAAAAATAAGCTCTTTTTGTAAAGCTTTACACAGCCATGAGGTTTTAAATTTTGTATGTAAATTTGCTAAGGGGTAGACTTCAAAGTTGGTTACAATATTTTTGTCCAGGGTCACATTAGATCTTGTCCCAGGTGTACCTACTTTACAAACAAGAGTGCCATCGTCACAATATACGCCGCCACTTATAAAACTTGAGACAAAAAAATGACATTGACAAGGATTTATAAATATTCACTGAAAAACCTTTAAAAAATTGTGTTCACAAAAAGGTTTTTATAAATATCCAGTGAAAAACCTGGGAGGAATTGCATTCACGAGGCTGAAATATCATTAAGCCCCAGAGACTAAGATTGAAGGGGGCATAATTCTGGCAAAAATCAATGAACCATGAAATCCTTCCTTCATGCACATCTACCAATTGAGGTGATAACATCCACCAAGTTTCATTAAGATCCAGCCAGAAACTTAGGAGGAGTTGTGTTGACAAGCCTGCAATTTCAATAAGCCCCAGAGACTAAGTTTTTAAGGGGCATAACTCAGGCAAAAATCAACGAACCATAGATTCCTTCCTTCATGCACATCTACCAATTGAGGTGATAACATTGACCAAGTTTCATTAAGATCCAGTCAGAAACTTAGGAGGAGTTGTGTTGACAAGCCTGCAATTTCAATAAGCCCCAGAGACTTAAGTTTTTAAGGGGCGTAACTCAGGCAAAAATCGACGAACCATAAAATCCTTCCTTCATGCACATCTACCAATTGAGGTGATAACATTGACCAAGTTTCAAGAAGATCCAGGCAGAAACTTAGGAGGAGTTGCGTTGACAAGCCTGCAATTTCAATAAGCCCCAGAGACTAAGTTTTTAAGGGGCGTAACTCAGACAAAAATCGACGAACCATAAAATCCTTCCTTCATGCACATCTACCAATTGAGGTGATAACATTGACAAAGTTTCAAGAAGATCCAGCCAGAAACTTAGGAGGAGTTGCGTTGACAAGCCTGCAATTTCAATAAGCCCCAGAGACTAAGTTTTTAAGGGGCGTAACTCAGGCAAAAATCGATGAACCATAAAATCCTTCCTTCATGCACATCTACCAATTGAGGTGATAACATTGACCAAGTTTCAAGAAGATCCAGCCAGAAACTTAGGAGGAGTTGCGTTGACAAGGCTGCAATTTCAATAAGCCCCAGAGACTAAGTTTTTAAGGGGCATAACTCAGGCAAAAATCAACGAACCATAAAATCCTTCCTTCATGCACATCTACCAATTGAGGTGATAACATTGACCAAGTTTCAAGAAGATCCAGCCAGAAACTTAGGAGGAGTTGCGTTGACAAGAAAAGTGGACGTACGTACGGACGGACGGATGGACGGATGGACGGACGGATGGACGGACGGACGGACAGACGGAGAAGATGACGCCAATATACGTCCGCCTCCGGCGGCGTATAAAAAGAGAGGGAATTTTCTATAAAAATCATTTTAAATTATTCAAGTCAGCCGTGATTCATGAAAGCTAACAGCAAGAGTTATTTAATATAGATCTTTTGAAACATGAGAAAGCAAATAAGAAAAATGCACCGATTTCTCTGATGGCATTTGACAATCGTGCAAAAGTGAAAATATTGTTGTGATGCATAAGAAACAGATATCCGGCTCCCATGTGACTTTTAAGGGCCATTGATGGTTAAACAACATGTTAATCATATGACATCATTGAAATGTGTATAAATTGTGTATCAATACAGGTTAAGCTATGGTCAGAAAAATAATTTGAGGAAATAATTGCACCCTGTTTTATCCCAATAGGGCCATGTTTTGAAATAAACAAGCACATTTTCAACTGTGTAACTGAAAAGATATAATGCTGTAACAGTCTTTTACTGAACCATAGGGGCCTTCCATATCATGTTAGTTCATTAGGGGCGCTTAGAGCAAAAATATTTGGTTATGTAATGGTTACCCGGAAGGGCACCTTTTGATGCTTTACCGTACCGGTTCTAAGCGTCTTTTCAATTTCATAACATTTGGCTTGACATTTATTGCATGTCATAGTCTCACAAAAAATGGTGAATAGACAATGTGACCAAATATGAAAGAAAACTTGCAATGCGTATATGTATGCCTATCTTGGCTTCCATACATGTAATTTTGTAAATATAAGTAATATTTATATTAATTTTATGTTTTTTCCAATGAGTTTTTTGGGCATGAATATTGCTGTAGGTTTGTACTGTATGCTACAGTTGATTTTACTGAATATAAAAATGTTTTTAGGAGCACAATCAAATTTTTACTGAATACAAGTTTTGGACCAAAACATCACCTTCATCAATAATATGTATTATATGACATTGTTACCGGTTTTGGATTTCTATATAATTTGGCTCAAAGTAAGAGGAAATATGTAGCATGTTTTTGTGATGATATGGAATCTTGACAAAGACTCCAACATACTTAACTTTGGAATTTAATTTTACTCTTTTCCAAAATTTTGCTGAAAAATATGCACATTTTCATGATTAATTCAATAAAAAACATTCATAATAAGTCCCTAAAATACATTTTCTGGTATAAATGTAATGCCTTATGTGTCTCGGATCAAATTCAATTGACAGATCTTGAAAATACA
Source organism: Fragum sueziense (assembly GCA_963680895.1). Taxonomy (NCBI): domain Eukaryota; kingdom Metazoa; phylum Mollusca; class Bivalvia; order Cardiida; family Cardiidae; genus Fragum; species Fragum sueziense. The sequence goes on along the minus strand of CAVMGG010001027.1, from coordinate 90,599 downwards.
CAAAACTAAAGTTTTGCGACACAAGAAAAAGGGGCCATGTTTCATGTCATAGTGGGAATAAGTCAAGGTGGCTTTTTGGAATCCAGTTTGGATTATCTAAGAAACTAAATGCATTTTCATAACTTGTATATGGTCCTTTATCACCATGCAGAATTAAAAGAAAATTCATGCGTGGGCAGATTTGAGACACCCCCTTTAATTCAAAACAGTCAGTATAGAGCAAAAGTGGACTGGATGTGTTTACAGCCCGATCTTTTTCTGCTATATTTGTATATCGTCGGTGTAAATGCAAAACCTCGTATGTCGATTCTCGCAATTTCCAAAGTTAAACCTTGTGTGCCCAGTTAACCCATTACCACACAATGACTCTTTTTGACTCCCCTCAAAATAATGACTATGGAAAACATCGTGGAAAATGAAGAAATTGCTTGTGACAAGCAATTTCTTCATTTACCACAATGTTTTCTACACAAAAAGACCACAAAAATTTAAAATTAATTCACATGTAATTGTCGTCTGCAAAATCTTTGAATTTGGACAAGTCTAAGATTTTGCCGTTTGGTAATGGGTTAAGATGATTCTTGCTGGTTTTGAGATATATTTACTGATCAGTATTAATGACACATTATCTGTGAACAATATGTACAAATTTCAAGTAAAAGCATTCAATTCGGGAAAAGTTATTACACTTTTTTCCTTGTCCTTTAAAAATTTTCGAAAACGAGATACGAGGTTTTGCATTTACAACGACGATATGTTTATAGGATCAGCATTTTATTGGTTTATCCCTTTCCCAAACAAGACCTGGTTTTGATGTCCCTTATAGAAAAGTCTTGGGAAAACATTGAAACAAAAGAAGAAACTGCGGATAACCAGCAGTTTCTCCTTTTGTCTCAATATTTTCTGTGCTATATTTTATACAAATTCTATCTTTGACATCATGCCTTTTTGTCGTTTGCAGCAGCTTTTAAATTGCACCTCATGCCTTATGTCTTTTGCAGCAGCTTTTAAATTGCACCACCCTAAAATTTGTTTTTTGGGAAAGAGTTAAGCTGTCCATTTATTCAAGCAATAAGCACAACGAGGAATCATGTGACGCTACAACAACTGTAGAAATTCTTAAAAAATTCTGTGAATTCATGACTGATATGAATTTTGTTTGAAGCAGAGAATATGAAAAAGTGTATGGGATTTGCTGGATGTGATGGATCTTTCAAACAACACCTGATAAAAAAAGGTTATTGATGAGCTAGAAAAATTTTGATTGCTTGTCAATAACTTTTTTATCAGCTGCTGTTTAACCCATTACTACACAATGACTCTTTTTGACTCCCCACAATAATGGCTATGGAAAACATAGTGGAAAATGAAGCAATTGCTTGTGACAAGCAATTTCTTCATTTCCCACAATGCTTTCTGTCCAAAAAGACCAAAAAATGTTCAATTCCATTCACTTGAAATTGTCGTCTGCAACATCTTTGAATTTGGAACAGTCTATGATTTTGCTGTTTGGTATTGGGTTAAAGGATCTACATCAAGCTAATCCTTGGCAATTTTCCACCTTCTTTGCTTCACTTCAAACATTTTTCCGTCTTGTATGAACAGAATTAGTAAAGATTTTCTATAATTACCGATGTTGTTGTGTCATGTGATTTCCCGCCGTGAACAAGGGTAATTAGGTCTGGATGTGTTTTTAGCTCACCTGAGCACGAAGTGCTCAAGGTGAGCTATTGTGGTCGCTTTTTGTCCGTCGTCCGTCCGTCCGTCTGTCCGTCCGTCTGTCCGTCCGTCCGTTCACAATTTCTTTAAACATCTTCTCCTCCTATATCAATGGGCCAATTTTTACCAAACTTGGCAGGAATGTTCCTTGGGTGACCCTTCTCAGAACTTGTTCGCGGATTTTTGATTCGTCAAAAAATGTGGGCGTGGCAGGGCGGGGCTTATCAGACTAAGAGAAATCATTAGAAAATTCTTTAAAAATCAACCATTGGGTCAATTTGAACCAAACTTGGCAGGAATGTGCCTTGAGTCACTCTTCTCAAAATTTATTCACAATTTTTTAGATTTGTCAAAAAATGTGGCTGTGGCAGGGAGAAAGGGGCTTATCGGCTTAGAGAAAGCATAAGAAAATTCTTTTAAAATCAACCATAGGGCCCAATTGAACCAGACTTTGCAGGAATGTTCCTTGAGTCACTCTTTACAAAATTTGTTCACAAATTTTTACATTTGCAAAAAATGTGGCCGTGGCAGGGAGAAAGGGGCTTATCGGACTTAAAGAAATCAGAAGAAAATTCTTTAAAAATCAACCATTGGGCCCAATTGAAGCAGACATGGTAGGAATGTGGCTTGAGTCACTCTTTACAAAATTTGTTTACAAATTTTTACATTTGTCAAAAAACGTGGCCGTGGCAGGGAGAAAGGGGCTTATCAGACTTAGAGAAATCAGAAGAAAATTCTTTAAAAATCAACCATTGGGCCCAATTGAAGCAGACATGGTAGGAATGTGGCTTGAGTCACTGTTTTCGAATTTATTCACAATTTTTTACATTTGTCAAAAAATATGGCCGTGGCAGGGAGAAAGGGGCTTATCAGACTAAGAGAAATCATAAGAAAATTCTTTAAAAATCAACCATAGGGCCCAATTGAACTAGACTTTGCAGGAATGTTCCTTGAGTCACTCTTTACAAAAATTGTTCACAAATTTTTACATTTGTCAAAAAATGTGGCCGTGGCAGGGAGAAAGGGGCTTATCGGACTTAAAGAAAATTCTTTAAAAATCAACCATTGGGTCCAATTGAAGCAGACTTGGTAGGAATGTGCCTTGAGTCACTGTTTTCGAATTTATTCACAATCTTTTTACATTTGTCAAAAAATATGGCCGTGGAAGGGAGAAAGGGGCTTATCAAACTTAGAGAAATCATAAGAAAATTCTTTAAAAATCAACCATAGGGCCCAATTGAACCAGACTTTTCAGGAACTTTCCTTAAGTCACTCTTTTCAAAATTTGTTCACAAATTTTCACATTTGTCAAAAAATGTGGCAGTGGCAGGGAGAAAGGGGCTTATCGGACTTAGATAAATCAGAAGAAAATTCTTTACTTTTGATGAAGTTGATTTTCAGTCTGATCTGACCAGAAAGATGAGAGTTATGTGCCCTTGAATTTGATAAATTTCATTGTCCGGTCTTATCAGATTCGCCATTTTGTATATAACACTTCCGTCAGGTGGAAAACATAGACATATGAAAGGGAATAATTGAATTTTCATTCAAAAAGAAGGAATAACTTCTGCATTGGGAATTTTCTTTCCAGATTTTGGGAAAATTACCCTATTTGGCATTGGGAACGGGTCCTTTTTTCGGACCCGTCCGAAGAAGGAGAAAAAACCCTGGAATGACATGACCTGGTTCAAATAGATGTGCATACTTGATTGATACCGATCTGTAAGCTAGGATGCTAAATAAATTCTACATAGGGTTTGGATATGAATAATAAAAAAAGGAAAGGCTTTCCTATTTCTCTTATCTATTTCTCTTATCTGTTGCTCTGGCCCCATGTTTATCTTATGTAAACAGATAAGAAGGGATTAACCTAGCTTATCAGATGGAGATCTTTCTTCACAACAAACTTTACAGGATCGATTGGAACAAAATTATTACTTAATTGTTTCCTAACAGAAAGTCCTTAGAAGTTTCATGTCTTTGAATTTGACAAAATTGCCATTATCACTCTTGTCATATTGATTCAGGTGAGCGATTTAGGACCATCATGGTCCTCTTGTTGTATGTTTATCATTCATGTACCTTTTTTACAGTCATATTTTTTGCTTATACAATATTATAGGTTGATATAATAAAGCAGTTGAAAATAATGTGTCCTCGTATTCACTATTGTCTATCCCATTTCCAAACAAGACCTGGGGTCGGTATTACTAACGATCGTACGTTAGATTTTTCAATAATTACTTGTAACAACAGCCCTGATTGGCTCAGTCGGATTTCTCGTGCAATCAGATGTCTTGTTACACAGTTTACACAAAAACTTGATTGTAAGATGTTTAGTAATACGGGGCCCTGGTCTTGACATCCCTATTCGTAAATACTTGGGAAAATATTGAGACAAAAGGAGAAATTGCTGATAATCAGCAATTTCTCCTTTTGCCTCAATATCTTCTGAGACAAATTGTACTCAAATCCAATCTTTTCAACATCCAATTTGTCGTCTGCATCAACTTTCAAATTGGACTACCCTAAAGTTTTTCATTTGGGAAAGGGCTATACCTATGCTTTTGAGGTGAATGTCTTTGTGCACTACGGCTGCCACAAACCTTACAGAATTTCCACACTATTTGCTTTTTGACGCCCCTCAAGAAAATATTGTGGATAATGAAGAAATTGCTCGTACCAAGCAATTTCTTCATTTTCCACAACGTTTTCTAATCTAAAAGGAAAGATTTTTAAAATTTCATCAACTTGAAATTGTTGTCTGCAACACCTGTCAAATTGGAACAGTTCAAAATTTGCTGTCTGGTAATGGGTTATTCAGTCCAGAGCAGCAATCTTTATTTCCATTCTCCAAAAGTAGGAAGTTAAAAACCTGCAAATTCCTCAAATCCACCGAAGGGCCGATTTTGTGTAGTGATAACACTTCATGGACTTCCAACATTGTGTTCACTAAGACTGACTTCTTTTGGCAATAGCTCGCGCCATCGTTCGGACCATCGCCCCAACCGAACACCAATAGCGCAGGCTATTGACATCACTTCTATATAGCTCCAATCGAACAGCTATAGTCCGACCACCGGAAAAAGTGTGGTCCGGCCATGCAAGTCATTACGTCATTCGGAACTCATCGGATAACAGTGGACCAAACAGTGTCGAGGTAAACAAAGGTTTTGATTGGCTGACTCAGAACGTCTTCTGCATCACCTTTGAATTTAGACCAGTCTAAAATTTTACAGTCAGATAATGGAGAAGGATGACAATTTCAAGTGAATGAAATTTTACTTTTGGGGGTAGTAAACATGGTGGAAAATGAAGAAATTTTGTTACAAGCAATTTCTTCATTTTCAAAAATGCATTCCAAAAGCTTTATCATGTAGGGCATCAGAAAAGGCCATTATTTGAGAATTGGTTAATCCCTTTGCAAAAGAATAAACAAGAGGACCATGATGGTCCTATATCGCTCACCTGAACCAAAATGATATGAGCAACACTTTTGTTCAATTCAATTAATATTTATTACTTTAAGACTGAAAAAGAACTTATGGTTAATAAGGTTGTGAAAATCTAACTCATCCGTGATCTAAATTATGGTGCAAAACATTGTATCCAAGTTTTGTCTTGATTGATAAATAATTGTAGATTCTAGAGTATAAACAAGGTCGAAAACAGCCAAAAACAGCAATCTTATCAAATTCAAGGGCACATAACTCTCGACTTTCTAATCAGATATGACTGAAAATCAAACTAATCCCAGATCTTATGGTCCCTAATATTGTGTCCAAGTTTTGTCTAGATTGATTCATAATTGTAGATTCCAGAGTGTAAACAAGGTCGAAAACAGTCGAAAACAGCAATTTTGTCAAATTCAAGGGCACATAACTCTCGACATTCTCATCAGATCAGACTGAAAATCAAATTCATCAAAGATCTTATGGTCCCCAACATTGTGTTCAAGTTTTGTCTTGATTGATAAATAATTGTAGATTCTAGAGTATAAACAAGGTCGAAAACAGCCAAAAACAGCAATTTTATCAAATTCAAGGGCACATAACTCTTTACTTTCTAATCAGATCAAACTGACAATTAAACTTATAGTCTCCAACATTGTGTCCAAGATTCGTCTTGATTGGTCAATAATTGTAGATTATAGTGTGTAAACGAAGTCGAAAACAGTAAAAGACGGCAATTTTGTCAAATTCAAGGGCACATAACTCTTGACTTTCTGATCAGATCAGACTGAAAATCAAACTTATCCCAGATCTTATGGTCCAAAACATTGTGTCCAAGTTTTGTCTTGATTGATTAATATTTGTAAATTCCATAGTGTAAACAAGGTTGAACAGCCGAAAATGGCAATTTTGTCAAATTCAAGGGCAAGTAACTCTTGACTTTCTGGTCAGATCAGACTGAAAATCTAACTCATCCGAGATCTTATGATCCAAAACATTGTGTCCAAGTTTTGTCTTGATTAATTAATAATTGTAGATTCTAGAATGTAAACAAAGGTTGAAAACAGCCGAAAATCAAACTCATCCGAGATCTTATAGTACCCAACATTGTGTCCAAGTTTTGTCTTGATTGATTAACCCTTTCCCAAACGACAAAAGTTAAAGGTGATCCACTTTAAAAACTGCCACAAATGACAGAATGGATGTTTATAATGATATGATTTGTGTATAATATGGCGCAGAAAACATTGAGACAAAATGAGAAACAGCTGGTTATCAGCAGTTTCTTCTTTTGTTTCAATGTTTTCCCAAGCCTATTCTATTAGGGACGTCAAAACCAGGTCTTGTTTGGGAAAGGATTAATAACTGTAGATTCTAGAGTGTAAATCTATTTATATCCTCTACCAAACAAGATAACTCTACTTAAACTAAAGGAAAGTAGTGTCAAGTGTTACTTCCCTTAGATTAACACGAGGTTGAAAACAGCCAAAAGTGACAATTTTGCTCAATTCAAGGGCGCATAACTCTCATCTTTCTGGTCAGATCAGACTGAAAATTGCATTCATCCAAGATCTTATGGTCTCCAATATTATGTCCAAGTTTTGTCTTGATTGATCAATAATTGTAGATGCCAGAGTGTAAACAAACTTAAAAACAGCATTTTTTGACATTCAAGGGCAGATAACTCCGCACTTTCTTGTCCGATCAGGCCCATAATCGAACTTGTCCGAGAACTTATGATCGTACTTGTTTTGGCCAAGTTTGATCAAGATTGCCTAACTTTTGTGGATGCTAGAGAGTAAACACCCCAAATGTTGACGGACGGATGGACGCCGGACAAAAAGTGACCACAATAACTCACCTCGAGCACTTCGTGCTCAGGTGAGCTAAAAATAGACTGGTCCAAATTCAAAGGCATTGCAAACTAAAGATTAAAATTAATTGTTACAAGCAATTTCTACATTTTCAAAATTGTATTCCAAACGCTTTATCATATAGGGCATAAGAAAAGGCCATTATTTGAGAATGGGTTAAACCCTTTGCATAAGAATAGAAAATAGGTTGAACGGCAGAATGGGGAGGAATTCAATAGACAGAACAGCGCTGGTTCCCAATGATGGTTCCCGTTCGCGCGAGCTATAGTGCCAAACGAAGTCAGCCTAAATTGATATAAGAATGGTCTAATTTTAAAGACGTTGCAGACAACAGTTTCAAGTGAATGAAATTTCACATTTTCAGTGTATTTCTTCATTTTCCACATGGTTTTCCAAATCTTGAAGGGAGTCAAAAAGAGTCATTGTGTGGGAATGGGTAAAGATCTGCTTAAAATAGACCCGAGAACCTTTTTCCATTCAAGAACTTTTTTTCATTCGATGTTAGTTTTCCAAGCAAAAAGTCAATTTAATATATCAATCTGCGGGAATTCAAGTGCACCAAAAACACATAAAATTTACTAAATTGTGTTTATTTCAACAGAAATAATCTATAAAATTTACATAAAGATGACATGTGTAGCACAAACAATATCTAGTAATATTTATAAAGTCATAACAATTCTCTTATGGATAATAGAAACAGGACCTGTCAAAGACATCACACTCAGCAGTGGCGCAATTCCAGAGAGAATAAAACCCTACTTTGAAGTGGAGTTATTTCATTTTCATGCAGAAATCCAGTCAAAACTAGTACAATGCAAGGAAAACGAATCCCCCTCTTTGTGTAATCCAGTCCTTCTCTTAAAAAAAAATCCAGCATCCGCTCGTCCCCTGAATGCAAGAAGGTGCTAAGTGTATATATATTATGTATACACTTAGCACCTTGCATTCAGGGGATGCGCTGCAGCTCAGTCAACTTAATCAAATTGATCAATCAAACTTGATCAAAGTAACGCATTTACCACACAGTGACGCCTTTTGACGCTCAACAAGATAAAAAGGTTTGGAAAACATCTTGAAAAATGAAGAAATTGCTTGTGATAAGCAATTTCTTCATTTCTCATAACGTTGTATGCACAGAGAGACCAAAATATGTCATATTTCATGCACTTGAAAATGTCTTCTGCATCACCTTTGAATTTAGACCAGTCTAAAATTTTATAGTCAGATAATGGAGAAGGATGACAATTTCAAGTGAATGAAATTTTACTTTTGGGGGTAGAAAACATGGTGGAAAATGAAGAAATTTTGTTACAAGCAATTTCTTCATTTTTAAAAATGCATTCCAAAAGCTTTATCATGTAGGGCATCAGAAAAGGCCATTATTTGAGAATGGGTTAAACCTTTTGCATACGAATAGAAAATTAGGCTGGTCCAAATTCAAAGGCATTGCAAACTAAAGATTAAGAGTATTTTTGTAACACAAACAATATCTTATAATATTTATGAAGTCTAACAATCATCTTAACCCATTACCAAACGACAAATTTTGGACTGGTCCAAATTCAAAGGTGTGGCAGACGACAATATTAAATGCATTTATTTTTGCATTTTTTGGTGTTTTTGTGTAGAAAACATTGTGGTAAATGAAGAAACTGCTTGTCACAAGCAATTTCTTCGCTTTCCACAGTGTTTTCCAAAGCCATTATATATCTTTTAAGGAGTCAAAAAGAGTCATTGTGTGGTAATGGGTTAAGGTAGTCCACCCCTAATGAGGTTCGCTGGAGCTGGAATTTTTCGTATGATTTCATAAACATTCAAACATGTCCAATTTATAGGGACAAGTTACCAGAAAAGAATCAGCATTTCCCACTGCCACTATTTATGATAATGCCCGAAAATTCCAATGTTGCATGAATCTCAATAGGGGTGGAATACTCAACCTTTTCTCATTACAACAATTCTCTTAGCCTTTCACACTAACAATACTGCTTTTTCTTTAAATATACTTGGGAAAAGATTGTGGCAAAAGAAGAAAATGAGGATGATCAGCATTTTCTTACTATGCCTCATTATTTTCCAAGCTAAAATGAACACAAACAGCGTCGCTTTCCAACAAAAACCTCGTAACTGCAGTGTAGAACAAGCTGCAATTATGAGGTATTCGTTGAAAAGCAGCGATTTGCATTTTCTTTCTTATGCATAAACAATGATTCTTGATTGTATATAAAAGCGGCAATAACACAAGATCAAGAGAGTATGATTGATAAATTGTATGAATTCGTCCCTTCTCAATGAAAACCTTGTAACTGCATCTTAAAACAAGCTGCAGTTATAAGGTTTTCGTTGAAAAGCAGTGATATTCTGCAATTACCTCACAACTAAGATTGCTTTCAGCCCTCAAAAATTTTTCTGACTGGTCCAAGTTGAAAGATGTAGCAGAAGACAAAATAAATGTTGCTGTTAACTTAAACTAATAGCACAGTAACACTTGAGAAATAGAGAGAAAAATAATCGTTTTGTTCTTTTCCTCGACAGCTTCTGAAGGAAGTCTAGCAAAGTATTCAAATCAGGGCTTAATTGTCCAGGAAATGATTTTAAAAAGATTATTAAAGTCAAATTTAGGCTAAGCTTTGAATAAATTGTTGCTAAGCAAAGGTTTAATTGTACTATTTCCCCAAAGCAATCCCTAGTTTTTGACATCTAGTAGAAGAAACTATGGAAACTATTGGGGAAAAGAAGAAACTATCGACAGAAAAGAAGAAAATGCTGTCTAACAGCATTTTCATCTTTTCCTTCAATTTTTTCAGTGCGCTTATGTATATTTTTCAACTCGGACTAATAAGAAGTAGTGTTGTTTGCAAAAGCGTTATATCTTTAGTTTTAACTTTCTAGTTGTTCAGATTTTAAATCAAGAAAGATAACTCCTATGATTCCAGGAGCACATGCCATCTACAAATATTATCTCCCTTGCTTTCTCTCATATCTTGCCAGTGTGAGCTTTCTTCTTCTCCAGAACTGTTTAAACCTGTAAATATCAAATCCACAAACATTTATCATCTATCAAAATCCACAAACATTTATCATCTATCATTGAATTTGGTTTTTAAATGAACACTGTGGAGATTGTGCATGATGGGATGGGTAAATCTACGGACAAATTTGCCCCACTTCAAGTAAAACATTTTGCAAAAACTTTCTTATTTATGCTACAATTTTCAAGTGATTTGTTGCATGTACCCCGCCTTACTGAGCTCTTTATTCTGATGTATGGCTTACATGGAACCTTCTTGTACTTTTTGCAAAAATTGATCCCAACCGACTAGAAAAATGTTCTGATTGTTTTTGTGGTCAGTGGGGATCATTTTTTTGGGAAAGTATGAGGAGTTTTCAAATACCGGTAAGCTTTATATCTGAGGAAAGAGCTCAGTAAGGCAGAGTACATGCAACAAAGCACTGGAAAACTGTCACAGAAATAAGAAAGTTATTGCACAATTTCTTACCTGAAGCGTGGCTAATTTAGGCGTAGGACTCATTATCATTTCGTTTTCTGGTCAGTCGGGATCAAATTTTGGAAAAATGTAAAGGATACCACAAATAATCCATATATCTGAGGAAAAAACTCAATAAGGCGGGGTACATGCAACAAACCTTTTTGAAAATTGACGCTGAAATAAATGAGTTATCGCAAAATATTTGACCAGAATCGAGATTATTTTTGTCCGTATTCGTTATCCATCCCATGATGCACAATCTCCACTGTGATGAACATTACATGGATTCAAAGATAATTTTTTCCTAAAAATTAATTCAATGAAAAGTCTTGGCCAGAGGAATTTATATCATGTTAAAATTTTGCACTAAAATGTATTTATTTATATGAAATGCATGTATCCTTCAATCAATGAATTACATGTAACATATTGCAACTATCATTAGATAGCAAAACTTTTGTACAAGTCCGCCTCCATCTTTGGCATTTTTCATGACAACGGACCACTGTCTAAAGTCTAAACCACTGACTGCGGACAAAACATTATTTTACACAGTTCAAAGTTTGATTTAGGTTTAAAGTATCTTTGCAAGGTTGTCTTCTTTAAAGACTGCTGTAGACAAAATAGCTCTTGACATTGTATGATTTATGTTCATAATAGCAAAGAAAATATTGGGACAAAAGAAGAAATTGCTGTTTATCAGCATTTTCTCCTTTTGTCCCAATGTTTTCCCAAGCCTTTACATTTCTTTCCAAAGTCAACCAGGTTTTGTTTGTGAAATGGTTAAATACCATATAAAATGATAACCTCAAGCCTTACCAAGAGCAAACCATCCAATCATTTCTTTTTTCTTCATGGATTTTTTATGATAGACCGAGACCATGAGGGTGACATCAGCAAGTTGGAACAACGCTACTTGAAACATGAACGTCTCTTTAAACAGTGGGTTTGGTTGACCTCTACGCACTGAAGTTTTACTGTGAGCTACCTCCGTGCCATTTGGTGCCATTAGTGTCAGCTTGACATAGGTGTCTGTAATAAAATAATACACAAAATAACAAAATAAAATACTGCAGAATCTGTTTTTACATGGGCCGATCTAGAGGGGGGTCTGAGGGGTCCAGACCCCTGACCCCCCTGGCATTGGCAGAAAATCAAATTTTGACTATATAAAGTTAGTATAATGTTACATATTTAAAGCCATCATTTGGTCTTGGACCCCCCTGGAAAAATCCTGGAGGGCTTGGACCCCCCTGGAAAAAAAATCCCGGTTCCCGCTTGGTTGTTACAATGTTTTTGTGCGGTTTCATTGTTTTTAAGCACAGGATCTATAAATCCAAGGTTAAAACAAGAGTTTTCTAAGGACAACACAGCTCATCTGAACAGAAGCTTGTCACTAAAACGGTCAAATTCAAAGGTGAAGATAATAAGGTCAAGGTCATAGCCTGAAATGAAAGGTCTTGCCAGGAGGTATCCATTATGTGAAATATCAAGGCCAGATATCTATTAGTGTATAGAATATAGGAAAGTTTTTGAGAAGTTGTCTAAATTAAACTCCAAAGTCAATGTCAAAAAGTTCACAAGGTCAATGGTCATGGTTCCAAATGAAAGGTCTTGGAAGGAGGTATATCCCTGTATGACATATCAACTTTGTGTTATATTCCTAAGATATAGATACATAGGGTTTTTTTTTCTATATCACTGACGAAGACTGTTGCTCACATTAGGGCTGTAACATTAATTTTTTGGGACATGAAAACAAAATTTTCTATTCATTGATATTTTTGGGGTTAAACCATTGAATTGGTCAATAGATATAAACATTTTAAACTCAAAGGTCCATTGCTTATCCTTTTCCCCAACAAGTCCTGGTTTTGACGTCCCCAATAGAATAGGCTTTGGAAAACATTGAAGCAAAAGAAGAAAATGCTGATAATCAGCATTTTCTCCTTTTGCCTCAATATTTTGTGGTCTATATTTTACATAAATGTTTTTTTATGGACTTTAGTTTTGTCATCCGCAACTCCTTTCTTATTGGACTAGTCTGATATCGTCTTGTTTGGTAAAGGGTTAAGCTCAAATTCATGTGATGGATAGTATTTTATGTTAGATGCCTTACCCGGAGCCCTGTTCATAGCCATATTTCTAAAGTTGCTTCCCTTGATGACCTCTACTGACAGTCGACCAGTGGTTCCATTATACGCGAGCCCCAGCAACAGTTCAGGCATACCACCATGCTGTAGAGACTGGGTAGATGAAGCACTGTCACTCCTCGATAAACTTGCAACATCAGCATTGGAATCACCTTGCTGTGAAATAGAATAAAAGAAAATAGTAATGATATCAAAAGACATTGATTGTGGTTCCACATATACATGAACCCCAGCAATGGTCATAGAAAACATTGTGGGAAATGAAGAAATTGCTTGTTCCACAATATTTTCTATGGCCATTATTTCGTAAGGCATTAAAAGGTGTCATTGTATTGAAATGAGTTAAAACAATTCTGGTATACCCCCATGTTGTAGAGATTAGGTAGATGAAGCACTGTCACTCCCAGATAAACTTGCAACATCAGAGTTGGAATCACCTTGCTGTGAAATAGAATAACACAAAATAGTAATGATGTAAAAATAAAATAGTAATGATGTCAAAAGACGTTGATTGTCATTGGCTCCACATATATGCATGCTCTATCAACAATTCTGGCATACACTTTGCTACGGAGACTTGGTAGATTAAACGAAGTCATTTTGCAATAAACTTACAAAATCAGCGTTGGAATCATATTGCTAAAAAGTAAAGTTTTACCATTTAGAATTGAAAGTTAAGGCTGTTGATAAAAAAAAGCTTCCATGGATAAAACACTCGCCTGAAATGTAGCTCGTAAAATAAAACATATTCTGTACATAAGAACCAACTACAGTTCAGTTAACCCTCTCCCAAATAAGACCTGGTTTTGACACCCTTAACATAAAAGGCTTTGGAAAACATTGAGGCAAAAGAAGAAACTGCTGATAACCAGCAGTTTCTCATTTTGCCTTAATGTTTTCTGTGCTATTATTATTAACAAATCTTATATTTATTAACATTCATTTTGTTGTCTGCAGCAGCTTTCAAATTGGAACAGTCCAAAATTTTGTCGTTTGGGAAAGGGTTAAGGCAATTTCTCATTCTGTCAATTGAGAAATTATCCACCTCACTGACTATTTCATCACATTAGATTCCCGAAGAGTCTAGCTATAAACAGAAGATGGTTAATTACAAAGTTAACTTACACAAAATTGTAGACCAAAACCTGAATTATCAAAGGGATGAAGTTACTGGAAATCACCACACAAACTTCAGACAATATTTACAGGAAAGAAGTTCATTTACTAATACAAATGGCATTTTTCCTAATCCATGACATAGCCTAGCAATCTGTTCTAAGTTGAAATTGAGAAATTATCCCCCTCACAGACTATTTCATCACATTACATTCTCACATTGTCTAGCTGGAGCAGGACCAATAAACACAAGGTGGTTAATTACAAAGTTAACTTACATGAAATTGTCGACCAAAACCTGCATTATCAAAGGGATGAAGTTACTGGAAATCGCCATACAAACTTTAGACAATATTTAGAGGAAAGAAGAAAATTTGATTTACTAATACAAATGGCATTTTTTCTTATCCATGACATAGCTAAGCAATCTGTTCTAAGTTGACATTAAGAAATTATTACTACCCTCACAGACTATTTCATCACATTAGATTCCCCAATTGTCTAGAACAGTATGGCCAATAAACAGAAGGTGGTTAATTACAGAATTAACTTACACAAAATTATCGACCAAAACCTCCATTATAGAGATCAAAGACAAATTAGAATGAAGATACTGGGAAATGACATAAAAACTTCAGACAAGATATACTGGACAGAAGAATTTTTAATTTACCAAAACATATCACAATCTTTCTTTAAAGTTGAGCATGTTCTCATGAGTATGTACCTCAGCTTTTTCGAGAAACCGGGGCCTGGATTCTCGAATGACCCCAAATCAAATACATTGTACCGTAATTATTCTAATAAGCGCATATATTATAATAAACGCTGATCCCCAAATCTCTGCTGAAAATATGCACATCTTAAGCACAATTTAAGCGGGAAAGGATGATTCTAATAAACATCCATTTCCTGATTTTGGATTAAAATTATGTAAATCATAAACAAAGATCACTTCCAAAAGCAATGAAAGAGAGGATTCTCTGTCACCCAATCTGTTTATAATGAAGGAATATCATCCAAAAATCGTATTTTACAGTCCTTGTAACAAAACTTTGCAAATGTTTACTTCAGTAACTTCGAGTCCATGAGTTGACATTTGATTCGCATGTTTTGACTTACAAAATTAGAATACCTTTAATAAACGCCCACCCCCAAATTGCTTGTGACAAGCAATTTCTTCATTTCCCACAATATTTTCAACTAAGAAAGATCAAAATATGTTGAATTTTATTCACTTGAAATTATCGTGTGCACAATTTTTGAATTTGGACAAGCCTAATTTGTTACCTTGACAGACTATTTCATCACATCAGATTCCCCAATTGTCTAGAAAGCATACAACCAATAAACAGAAGGTGGTTAATTGGGAAGTTAACTTACACTAAGATTACTTCTGGGTTCTAGAATGACTATCTGTTTGAAGCAAAGCCAATAATACGAAAATGAAAAGGAAGATTAAATCCATAAAATACAGAAATCAAAGGGCTGAAGGTAGTGAGAGTTATTTCTATTACTTTTTGAACAAAGTTGTGTTTTATCCATCTTTTGATAACAAAAAAGTTAACTTACACTAAGATAACTTCTTGGTTCCAGAATGACCAAGTAAGTGGATGGCTCTAGCAGGTTTAACAATTGATTAATTGATTGATCTATTGGGGTTTAACACCGTTTTCAACTGCTATGGTTATATTGTGCCAGCTAGAGCAACTAACTATGGATTCCTGCCGTTTCTCATACCAGTACTACCACAACATCTTAACCGAGCCTCCAGCTGCTGGCCTACATAAGTTAACGATATCAAACCATTGGGTGGAGATAACTTTGTCTGAAAGGATATTAGTCGCGACTGGGGATTGATCCATGAACCTCACAATGTGCTACCAATGGCCGCTGCTAGATTGATCAATAAAAAGTTAACTCACACTAAGATTACTTCTTGGCTCCAGAATAACCCAGTGTGTGGATGGTTCCAGTAGATTTAACGAAGCAAAGCCAATAATACTTTCACCAATCATTCGCTCTCGTCTCATTCTTTCTACGCCATATAGTCGGAATCTGAGACCGAATCCTCCAACCTCCTCTGTGGATCAAATAAAAGGGATAATTGGTCGAAATGATCAGAATTCACCTTTTTAAAAGGTATCTCATTACTTTATCTACATGTTTACAATAAAAGGAGCATGGTACACACCTAAAGCCTCTCTTTCAAACGGTCGTACATGCTCCTGCGTGGGGTCTGTGTGCGGTCTGCGTCTAAAACGTACGTTTAGTCGTGCTATGCACGCACGTGCAACGTACGATTTTGGTGGACGCAACCACGACACAGACTGCACACAGCAAAGAATTGACCGGACAATATTTTGAGGCGCTCTTACAACCCGTTGTGGGTCTTTATAAATCGTGCGATTTTGCAGAGTTTTAAAACGTACGATTTAAAAAGACGCACAACCGGTTGTAAGAGAGGCTTAAGATGAAGAAGCCACATGTTCTACCATCTTTAACACTTTCCCAAACAGCAACATTTTAGGGTGATTCACTTCAAAAACTACAACAAATGACAAAATGGAAGTTATTAAAGATAGAATTTTTGTAAAATATGGCATAGAAAATATTGAGACAGAAGGAAAAACTGCTGGGCCCCGTTTTACTAAGATTTGCGTAAGTTTTTGCATAACTTTACGTTAAAAAAAATCTTACGCAAATTCTTAAGTGCGTTTTACCAAACGATCGTAAGAAAAATTTGAACGTAAGAAAAAAATTGTCGTAACTCTAAAAATAGAACAACAGAGGCTAAAAATAAATCAACAATGTGCTCTCACCTCGGTTTAGTTTCTAGTAAATATTAATAAATAATAATTGCGTTTTCTGTTCATACTGTGTTTTTATGCAATAATAAACGTAAATCTCCTTATAAAGATGACAGAAATTCGGAATTTTAGGCGGTTTGCTGAAATATAATTGTGCTGAACACTCAACGTATTTTATACGTTCGAAGTTGTCCATTAGAATCGGGAAAACGTGAGAAATACTAACTGTCATGTTGTTGTTTTCCTATTCTATAAATAGTAACACAAAACAAAGTGAGAAAAAACAACGAAATAAACATATATTATCCGTGGATTTTTGAATTTCAACTTTTCTTTTGATATATATTTTGAATTTTTCGGTAATTCTTTAGTTAACACGGCTTTATAAGGTAAATTGAGGCACTGGAATAAGTTACGAAAATACTTACGTCAACTATTTTTGATCGTAAAGTTACGCAAAAACTTACGCAAATCTTACCTGCAAACATTTTTAGTAAAACGCACTTACGCAAATAATTTGAACTTACGTTCAAATCTACGAAAAATTCTAGCGTAAGTTCGTTAGTAAAACGGGCCCCTGGTCATCAGCAGTTTCTTCTTTTGTTTTAATGTTTTCCCAAGCCTTTTTCTAGTAGGGACTTCAAAACCAGGTCTTGTTTGGGAACTGATTAAATGTGATTGATTAGGAACAGGTTAAATGCTTAATAAATGACATTTTTTTTAGATTTCAGCAACTCGGCCATCATATTCAAATCAACCCTTTTCAAAATTGCGACACCTTTTGACACCCAAATAGTACACGGAGGGGATTGTGCATGATGGGATGGATAACGAATTTGGAGTATACGGACAAATTTTGCCTTGCTTCAGGTAAGAAATTGTGCAATAATTTTCTTATTTCTGCTCCAATTTTCAAGCGGTTTGTTGCATGTACCCCACATTAGTGAGCTCTTTCCTCGGATATATGACTTGTTTGTAGAATCTTTGTACTTTGTCCAAAAATTGATCCCAACCGACCAGAAAAACAACAAAAAATTCAGGCCCTTTTTCTAGTCGGTTGGGATCGGTTTTTGAGAAAAGTACAGGGAAGTTCCAGATAAATAATACATCTGAGAAAAGGGCTCAGTAAGACGGAGTACATGCAACAAACCGCATGAAAATTGACGCAGAAATAAGAGTTATTGCACAAATTCTTACCTGAAGCGTGGTTAATTTGGCCGTAGTCGTTACCATTTCGCTTTCTGGTCGGTTGGGACAATATTTTGGAAAAAGTATCATGAGTTATCTAATATGTCATACATCCGATGAAAGAAGTCGATAAGGCGGGGTACATGCAGCAAACCGCTTGAAAATTGATACAGAAATAACAGAGTTATTGCAAAATGTCTTACCTGAAGCGAGGTGAGTTGGCATCAAATTTTGTGCAAAAAATAGACTGAGTTTACTGTTATGTTTTGATAAACCATTGGTGTTGTTATAACATCTCGTAACTACAGTTTGATTCAAGCCGTAGTTACGAAATTTTATAACAACACCAACGAAATACTATTTATTTGTCCGAAATTATGTCACGATTTACTTGATAAAATCGTTCCCTATTGTCGGTAGTCGTTATCCATCCCATCATGCACAATCCCCACCGTGTAGTACATGGCTTTAGAAAAACTTGCAGGGAAAGTTGATAGCCAGCATTTTCTCCTGACTTTTCAGGGTTTCCTATGCTATAAAACATGGAGATTTTCTACATAGGGCAACTCTTACAACCGGTCACTATAATATTATGTGCTCCTGCGAACGGCTTGCTTCTGAGTTTAGGCCTATATGTGTCTTGCGACTTGCATGCATATGCAACGCACATACCAATTACTTCAATGGTAGACACAAACACAATGCAGAATGGACGTTGAAAAGAATTTACCAGACAATTCTTCACTACAACCCATTCCGTATCTTTTTCAATGCCAAGAACACACAAGAAGCCTCTCTTACGACATGTCCTGTGTCCTTATAAATGGTAAATCTCCAAAGACACACAGATTACAAGAGGACCATGATGGTCCTAAATCGCTCACCTGAATCAAGATGGCAAGAGTGATAATGGCAATTTTGTCAAATTCAAAGGCATGAAACTTATAAGGACTTTTTGTTTGGAAACAATCAAGAAATAATTTTGTTCCAATCGATCTTGTAAGGTTGGGTATGAATTAGCACAATTGTTGACATTTTTTTTTTTCAATAATTATTTAATGATTTCGCAATATACAACATAGGGCTAATTTTCAAAGCATTCTGATCTGTTAGAGATTGATCATTTATGATAGGCTCAATTAACAAGATTTGGTCTGTGATTGAAAGAATATAGCACAGGATTACCATCTGATAAGCTAAGGCTAATCCCTTATTTGTTTACATAAGATAAACATGGGGCCAGCCAGAGCAACAGATAAGAGAAATAGATAAGAGAAATAGGACAGATTTCTCTGAGTCCGATAAGCCCCTTCCTCCCTGCCATAGCCTGATTTATTATCAATTGTAAGAATTTGAGAACAAATTTTGAAGAGTGACTCAAGGAACAATCCTGCAAAGTCTGGTTCATTTGGGCCCAATGGTTGATTTTTTAAGAATTTTCTTATAATTTCTCAAAGTCCAATAAGCCCCTTCCTCCCTGCCAAGGCCACATTTTTTGTCAATTGTAAGAATTTGAAAACAAATTTTGAAAAGAGTGACTAAAGGAACATTCCTGTAAAGTCTGGTTCAAATTGGCCCAATGGTTGATTTTTAAAGAATTTTCTTACAATTTCTCTGAGTCTGATAAGCCCCCTTCCTCCCTGCCACGGCCACATTTTTTGACAAATGTAAAAATTTGTGAATTAACTTTGAAAAGAGTGACTCAAGGAACATTTCTGCAAAGTCTGGTCCAAATTGGCCAAATGGTTGATTTTTAAAGAATTTTCTTATGATTTCTCCAAGTCTGATAAGCCCCTTCCTCCCTGCCACAGTCATAATTTTTTGAAAAAGGTAAAAATTTGTGAATAAACTTTGAAAAGAGTGACTAAAGGAACATTTCTGCAAAGTCTGGTTCAGTTGGGCCCAATGGTTGATTTTTAAAGAATTTTCTTATGATTTCTCCAAGTCCGATAAGCCCCTTCCTCCCTGCCACGGCCACATTTTTTGTCAATTGCAAGAATTTGAAAACAAATTTTAAAAAGAGTGACTCAAGGAACATTTCTGCAAAGTCTGGTTCAGTTGGGCCCAATGGTTGATTTTTAAAGAATTTTCTTATGATTTCTCTAAGTCCAATAAGCCCCTTCCTCCCTGCCACAGCCATATTTTTTGACAAATGTAAAAATTTGTGGATAAATTTTAAAAAGAGTGACTGAAGGCACATTCCTGCCAACTTTGGTTCAAATTGGCCCAATGGTTGATTTTTTAAGAATTTTTTTAAGATTTCTCTAAAATCATATAAGCCCCGCCCTGCCACGCCCACATTTTTTGACAAATCAAAAATTCACGAACAAGTTTTGAAAAGGGTCACACAAGGAACATTCCTGCCAAGTTTGGTTAAAATTGGACCAATGGTTTAGGAGGAGAAGATGTTTGAAGAAATTGTGGACGGACAGACGGACGGACAGACGGACGGACGGACGACGGACAAAAAGTGATCACAATAGCTCACTTTGAGCACTTCGTGCTCAGGTGAGCTAACAAGTACGCAGTCAGGTTGTTTAAACGCTTTCCCGAACAACAAAATTTTGGGGTGGTCCTTTTCAAAAGCTGCTGCAGATGACAATATTGATGGTGTTATAGATAGAATTTGTGTAGAATATAGCTCAGAAAATATTGAGACAAAAGGAGAAACTGCTGGTTATCAGCAGTTTCTTCTTTTGTCTCAATGTTTTCTCAAGCCAATTCTATTAGGGACGTCATAGCCTAAGGTCCTGTTTTGTAATGGATTAGAAGACGCTTAAGTTAGCTTACACTTTTGAACCTACAACCTGACTTAGTTTAGATCAGTCTAAAAAGTTGAGGTTTGGGAAAGTGTTAAGCCATTGTCATGTCACTTACCTTCTGATATTTTACTGAACACAAAAGTCTCCTCAAATTCTGGATTGTCACCTTGTTTCACTTTAGTTTTATGTCTCTGTTTTTTGGTGGGAAGTAACAACAAGCGGACTTGCGTATTATTTGCCCCGCCCCTCTCCTTGGCGGGGATTTCCTGTGCTTGATGTATCGTAACTTCCATTCTAGATTTACGCGCATTATATGAAAATGTCACTTCTAAACTACCACACTTTGATATCAGCGGAGGCTCATGTTGTAGATCACTGACATCAAACATATTCTCCTGCAATGACAAAGACTCATGACTTAGCCATGATAGATTTTTCTCAAAATGCTAAATAAATTAATAGGTAAAATTGTGGAAACACATAATTGACAACTCTAGCATAGAAATCATCAGCATTTTCTTCTTGACCCTAACAGATTTCTAACCTAATATCATATAGTTGTTTACCTAAATTATCATATAGTTGTTTAAACCAGGTGTTGTTTGGCAAAAGGTTTTTACACAATTTCTTTTTCATTTTCAGTCACTACTACACTTGCAGGAAACCAGCCATCAGATTTGACCACTCTGAAATATTGTCACTTAGGAAAGGGGTTAAACGACAAAATTTTAAGGTGATCCACTTCAAAAACTGCCACAAATGACAAAATGGGTGTTATTAAAGATAGGATTTGTGTAAAATATGGCACAGAAAATATTGAGACATAAGGAGAAACTGCTGGTTATCAGCAGTTTCTTCTTTTGTTTCAATGTTTTCCCACGCCTTTTCTAATAGGGACGTCAAAACCAGTTCTTGTTTGGGAAAGGGGTTAAAGCTGTACTTACTTCCGTTCCAGTGACAGAGTTTTTATCAAAAGCTTGGTTATTATAAGTCTGAGTTCCCTCCAGTGTGTGAGCTGATCCAGTGGTGACAGACGACGTCGGGGGCGTGGTATCGAACCCCTGACCTTCACCTTGGGTGGGGCTCCCACCGCTAGCACCTTTACTTGAGCCCTGCGGCGAGGAGGAAGCAGCCCGGACTTCGTGTTCAGGCAAGTCCATGTCTATCAACTTCTCAACCTTTGGAGGTCCTTCGTTTGACTCCTGTGCTGGTTTTTCTATGGATTCTTTACTCATCGTTACGCTATTGCTTTTCTTCATTAGGGAGGTATCTGGATAATATAAAGGAACACATAGTTATTGGGTGGTATTTACCAACCAATCTTATTGCTAGTTTTATTCTAAAATTGCATAACAAGACATCTGATTGGCCAAGACATATGTCTTGTCCAATCAGACGGCTTGTAGTGCAATTCAAAGTCCAAATTTCTATTAAGAATTGTTGGTGAATATGAATCCTGATGATGACAAATTGTAAACATTCTTTAGAATTTGTTAAGAAACAAGCTGTTTTAAAATCAACAAAGAAAGAAGAACAAAAATTTGGCCTCTAAATGCCCCAGTTTTTTCTTTGGCTATGGAACAGTAAGTAACAAAGTTAACCCGGTCTTTCTCAAATTCAAAAGATTTTATGTCTGATCTTAGTCTACACTCTCTGCTTCATATTTAAAGGGGCTCATTCTATGTTTTTATGCTTCCGAACTGTTCGGGAACTCATATTTGTGCATGGAAAAACAATTAGCAATGCATAAAAACCTCAATCTCGGCGAATAACCATCTTTCCTTTGCTATAGATCAATCCTTTACAAGCGTGTTTACACATTCTATTTTTACTTCAAAACAAGACAAGGTCAACGAGACACACCTCCGCGGTATTAACACACCATACAACCAGCTGTGTCGATGACTGTGACCTTATTTGGGAGGAATACGTGAAAAGGTTTATTTTGTACAAGCACTGAACATTTATACGCGTATTAATCAACTATAGAATACCAAAGATCCTTTCGTTTATTTATAAAAGTAAATTCATTTGACCTACCATGCACATGACATCAGATGCCGAATCTGTCTTCGCTGACTTTCCACGCAGCCAGTTGTACGGTGTGTTAAATCTCGCTGAGTACAGATGATGTACCTCTGACGTAATTGATTTTTGAAGGTTGGGCATATGTAGCCGTTACAAAACAAAAACAAGGATGCCAGCATGTTATTAATTGACTTGAAATTAATACTTAATAAAGCTTGTGGAGTGCTAACAATGGACATAAATGATCTACCCCTGCAGGTTGGTAATTTCATACGTTATTTCTGGTTTGTAATTATTGTGCCATTTGCATTTTCGACAGCCTAGCTCGTCTCCCTTTAAGATTTTCAAAAACACTTTTTTCTCTAACCTGAAGGTACGGGGCTACTGACTCCGGACTCCATTTTTCTGACTGGACTTCCTCCTTTATGACTATACCGGCTACTTGATCTCTGTATCGAACTTTTGAACCGCTTGAGCACTTCTGCATCGCTGTCGCTTGAGGTCTCATCTTCGTAGGCATAGGCTGTTCCTGAAATGATAGACAGAATTTTGTGAGTTTGTTTTGGAAACAAATTATATATCTATAATTCTATAATATCTATGATTTTATTGACTACTTTAAAGCTGTATGGATTGGTACTTTTGAATCTTTTGAGCTCTTCTGCATAGCTGTCTCTTGATGTCTCATCTTTGTATGCGTAGGTCGTTACTGAAATGATTTGACTGAATTTTGTGAGTTTGTTTTGCTAAAGATAATAACAAAGTCTTTGTAATTTAATCAAAGTTCTACTTGAGCGCTGTATCAAACTTTGAACCGCTTGAGCATTTCAGCATCACAGTCACTTGAGGTCTCATCTTTGAATATAGACCTATAGGCTGTTGCTGAAATTGTAGAAGGAAATTTGTTCATTTCTTTATTTAACCCTTTCCAAAACAATGCCACCTTTTGATGCCCCAAAAGATAGAGCTGGAATACATTGCAGAAATTGCATGTGACAACCTAAAAGACCAAAAAAAATAAAATTCAATTTACTTGAAATTGTCGTCTGCAACATCTTCAAATTTTGAGTCTGGTGACTTAAGGTTACGTGTGAGTACAGCCCTTATGAGATTCACCTGCCATCGGAATTATTCGGGCAACATCGAAAGCATTCGACGTTGGATCTTTCCACCACCAAATGTTTTCGACCGCGCCTGAATAGGTTCGGATGCGTAACAGTGCCGCTCGAAAAAAGCCAATATTTCATGAATCTCAAAATGGCCACATTTCGTGTATTCTTCCTTACAGAATAAAGTTCAATGACATGACCAATAATAAGCGCAGATCTTTTCTAATTAAGGAAAGAACAAGATAAAAATTAATGTCACCTACGTTCAATTTTCCCTGAACATAATTAATTGGCCAATAAATCTCTTACATTATTAATTAATTCCAAGACTGGTGATATCATGTAATCATGTCTCCATAGGCCAACAATTCTATGTACAGGTCATCAAGTCTTTTGTCCATCAGTGGCAGATCCAGAAGGGTTCAAATGATCCATCATACCCAAAACACAATAGAAATGAATTTTGTGCTAAAAATAGACTGGTCTTACCTGCAATATTGATAGACAGTCATTGTTATCCTAAAATCATAACTGAAGCTTCAACCATGGCAGTATAGTAACATGGTTTAACCCTTTCCCAAACAGCATTTTTTTTAATTTTAGGCTGCTTCAAATTCAAAGAAGATGCAGACGACAATTTAAAGTGAATGGACTTTGATATGTTTTGGTCATTTTGTGTGGAAAACATTGTGTGAAAGGAAGAAATTGCTTGTCACAAGCAATTTCTTCATTTTCCACTATGCAGGGTTTTTCCTGAGCATGAGAATTTGGGGGTCATTGTGACCCCCTTGCCTTCAAAGTTAGGGGTCATTTCTACTAATTTGTGGGTCAAATGCCCAAGTACTCAAGTATGATAGAAAAATCTGGATTTTGAGACTTGCGACATTAATGTCCCTCAAGTAAATTTCTCAGGGGTCATTTGCATTGAAATTGCAACAATGACGCATGATTTGTGCGTCATGGAAAACCCTGACTATGTTTTCAAGACAAAAGGGGAAGTCAAAAGGAGTCACTGTGTGGTAATGGTTTACGAATTACACCATCGAAATACTACTGTTTGTCATTGTGACCCCCTTGCCTTCAAAGTTAGGGGTCATTTCTACTAATTTGTGGGTCAAATGCCCAAGTACTCAAGTATGATAGAAAAATCTGGATTTTGATACTTGCGTCATTAATGTCCCTCAAGTAAATTTCTCAAGGGTCATTTGCATTGAAATTGCGACAATGACGCATGATTTGTGCGTCATGGAAAACCCTGACTATGTTTTCAAGACAAAAGGGGAAGTCAAAAGGAGTCACTGTGTGGTAATGGTTTACGAATTACACCATCGAAATACTACTGTTTGTCCAAAATTATGTCACATTTTACTTGATAAAATCTCTCCCTATTTCACAGAATGCTACAGTCTATGTCGTTCGAGGGAAAAAACCCTCTGATTTTTTCTCTGTTATGACCTGATTACGTGATAAATAACCTATTGAATTAATTATTAAGTCCGAAATGACCCTGTATTACCATGTAATTAAGTCATTTTCTGGGGTTATTAACTATACAATGGTTTATTTGACTATATATCAACTATTATTATACAGCTTTCTATTGCTAGATTATTAGCACTTACAAGGTGGATAATCACGTGATACAATATTTTCAGAAAATCTTCAATAACTTTGTAAATACTGGACCGATTTAAATTCGGTTTGAAGCAGAGAATGCGGACAGACGTCACACATTATATGGACATGGTTGATTTTTGAAAAATCAACTGATAAAAAAGTTATTGAAGATAAACCAAAATCTTGGTTTATCTTCAATAACTTTTTTATTAGTTGATTTTTCAAAAATCCAACACATCCAGCTTATTCCTGGCAATTTCTCACCTTCTCTTCTTCAAACCGAATTCAAATTGGTCAAGTATTAAAAAAGATATTGATGATTATCGGAAATTCTGAGTCATGTGATTATACACCGTGACTTATTTGGGAAAAATTCATGATGATTGTAGCACAGAATCACGTGACACAACAATTGCAGAATTTCGTTTTAAAAAAAATGTTAATAAGTGATTGATTTAACCCATTACAAAACGGCAAAATTTTGGGTCGGTCCAAATTCAAAGATGTTGCAAAAGACAATTTCAAGTGAATGAAATTCAAAATTTTCTTGTCTTTTTTGGTAGAAAACATTGTGGAAAATGAAGAAATTGCTTTCACAAGCAATTTCTTCATTTTCCACAATGTTTTGTTAAGCCATTATCTCACAGGGAGTAAAAAAGAGTCACTGTGTGGGAATGGGTTAAAATTGCTACAAGCCGAGAAAACAAAAAACACCAGGGCCCGTATCAACTTTGGTTGGAGCTAACAAAGTGGTTAAATTCCTGTTTTGGTTATATTTCCCTATAACAACACAGGCAATTTTAACCAAAACAGGTATTTAACCATTTGGTTAGCGCTAACCACTATTTTTAGATCTACAACCGGACCCAGGGAATGAAACTGGATGAGGTAGATTTTTTAAACAGCACCTGATCAAATATTTATTGATGAGAGAACAAAATTATGTTTGGTCATCAATAACTTTTTTGGGGGGTGCTCTTTTTTAAAGACCCACCAAATAAAAAAAAAAAAACATTTCTACACATCCTACACATCTTTTCCCAACCAACAAAATTACAGGGTGGTCCAATTTTGAAGCTGCCCGAGATGGCAAAGAGAATGTCGATTTAAGAATGAATTTGTGTACAATATAGCCCAGAAAATATAAAGAAACTAGATAGAACTGTCTAAAAGCGGACAAATACCCCCCCCCCCCCCCCCACTAGCGCATTGTGGCTTAAAAAGTGTTGTTTGTCAAACGGTTTTTGACTTAGAGAACGAAAAACAGATTTTAAACAAAGTCCAGTTATGACATTGACCTTCGTCCTTCATGACTCCAAAACAAAAGTGCACCTTTTGGGGGTCAAGGGCAACAACTGTGTATAGTTTCATGGTCCTAGGTCAAACGGTCCTTGACTTGGAGCACGGAAACTGATTTTAAACAAAGTCTGATTGTGACCTTGACCTTTGACCTTCATGACCCAAAAATAATAGGGCGCCTCCTTGGGTCATGGGCAACATCTGTGTAAAGTTTCATGGTCCTACGCCAAACCGTACTTGACTTTGAGCACAAAACAGATTTTAAACAGTCTGATTGTGACCTTGACCTTTGACCTTCATGACCCCAAAACAATAAGGCACCTCCTTAGGTCATGGGCAACATCTGTGTAACGTTTCATGATCCTAGGTCAACCGGTTGATGAGTTAGAGCACGGAAATGAGTTTGAGTTTATTTGGCTTTTACGCCGTTTTCAACTACCAGGGTCATATCGCGGCGGCTGGAGCACCTACCCATGGATTCCTGTTGTTTCTCAAACCAGTACTACCACAACACCCTTACCGAGCCTCCAGCTGCTCGTCCACTTAGGTTAACGATTTCAAACCCATTGGTGGGTGACAATTTTGTCAGAAAGGGTATTAGCCGCGGCCGCCCCAGTATCGAACCGGGGACCTCTCGAATGAGGGTCAGATGTGCTACCAACTGCACTAAGGCCGCGGCCAGCACAGAAATGAAAAAGTCTACGGAGAGAAGGACCGACAGACGGACAGACAGACAGACATGGTGAAACCAATATACCCCCCTACTCTTCAAAGGGGGGGGGGGGGTATAATAAGAAGAAAATGCTGGTTATCAGTATTTTCTTCTTTGTGTCAACGGTTCCCAAAGCCTTTAGTATATGGAACATTAGCTTAGGAAAGAGTTAAGAGAGAAAAACATCGATTTCTTGATATCAAGACACTGTCAAATGTTGGCAGATTTTTCTCGGTATTTACATCGATTTCTTAAAAAGTTTCAAGGTGTTTTTCTTCTGACATAAATTCAATTAGACATTCAGCTTTTCCCTAAAGACCAAGAACTTTAAATGACAAGACAAGGTCAAAAGATTCTCTCCGAGATCTCCGAACGCTCTCAGGAAATGAAGTCTCAGAAAAAGACAGAATCTCTTGAGCCTTTGTGATCACATTAGGTTGATTGAATAGAGTTTTACTTCCCACTCAACAGCTGAGATCATATGAGCCGCAACGCAAAAAAGCGGAATTTAGCATAAGCGAAAACAAAGACGCAGATCAGCTTCGCGGTAACCGCGAATCTGATCAGCGTCTGTGTTTTCGCTTGTGAGAAAGTTTAGTTCTTCTTCTTCCCAAGTACGAAATTTCGTAACTCTAATCACTTTCTGCGGCTGTACAGCCTCATTTGTGTCGGATCTGGTCAAAATTCCCGAAGACCGATTTTCTCGCGTCGCGGCTCATATGATGATGACTGGACCTGGACTTCCCTCTAATGTCTGAAAGACCAGGCTCCGGTTTCTCGAAAAAACTTAAGTACGTCCTCATGCTCAAATTTGAGCACCGTGCTCAAATCGCACGAAATTCACGTGATTACTTCAATCGAATACCCTTCAACGTTGGAGAGTATTCCTTTGAAGTTGAGCATGTTCTCATGAGAATATACTTAAGTTTTTTGGAGAAACCAAGGCCTGGACTTCGCTCTAATGTCTGAAAGACCAGGCCCCGGTTTCTCGAAAATACTTAAGTACGTTCTCATGCTCAAATCTGAGCACTGTGCTCAAATCGCACGAAATCCATGAGAACTTCAATCGGATACCCTTCAAAATTGGGGAGTATTCCATTGAAGTTGAGCATGTACTCATGAGTATGTACTTAAGTATTTTCAAGAAACAGCGGCCTGATCAGCAAACACTGTGTTAATCAAAAGTCAGTGTATATTCTTTACACTCATTCTCAAATTAATTGTGATTTTGATGTTCCATATTATAAATTTCTTATCCACTTACTAAACACCTATTTTTAACAAATAACATACGGGTGGAAACATCTGCCAAGTTTTCAAGGCAAGATCATTACCTTAAAGTCAGTAAAAATAAAAATGCAGCACGATTTGTCCTGAAAATGTAATGTTCGAGACTGTCGCCATTCAAATAATTCAACTTCGCACATCACAAGAGAATACTTTTAGCACATTTAACAACAAATTTCATAGCTTTCTGAAGGTATTAACACCATATTTTGAATTATTTCAAGATTATATCGCATTATCATAATAATGTGAAAAAGTGAAAAGACTTGAACCAATGTCGCCGTTTTTTCTACTTCTTTGTAATGTCCGCTATGTCATAATTTAGACTGTCCGTTTTCCGAAGTTAAATCGAATATATACATAGAATTCACTTGAATTTGTCTCATGTTATATATGTGAAAAATTAGTACAAAGTCTACAGTTCGACCTTATGATTTTGTTTTTAAAAACACAAAGAACCAATACAGACCCGGCCATGGCTGAAATTTTCTGTAATGTTCGCTACACATTTATATAATATATGTAACAAGGCAATGATGGAATCATGTGTTTTTTCCTTTCGTTTGTTTATGGCAGAAAGCAAATGTATCATTTATATGACTTATGAAGCAAAGAAATCGTCAGAATCGAATAAGATACCACTGTTTGTAATGTACGCGATTGTAATGTTCGATACATTGAATTAATATATACACAATGAGTCAATCATATGATATGAATTATGTCATAGATGACATCACATAAGCTGTGAGTATTATTAAAATTATAATATATCATATTTAACGGGTTAGTTTAAGACGTATCAATACAATACAAGAAGATTGTAATGTCCGATACCGGGTTATTGTTTCGTAGAAATATGCATGAAATGAAATTTAATCATACCATATAACAAAATGTATAAGAAAGTTTAATGTATATATGAATTGTAAGGCTTTGATAAAGTGAATATATCAATGTAGCTGCCTTTTAGTTACTTACTACATTTGTGTAATGTTCGAGACTCGTCAACAAATGCATAATATACTAATTTCAATACTGTATACCATTTATGAAATCAAAATTATTAGCAGTTAGAATTCTTTGTAGTAACGCAATGCATATCACTTGATTTGAACACATATTAAATAAGAAAAGTGCTTAGATCTTTTTGAGTCAATTTCATTCACAAGATTGTAACTAAATCGTGGACTAGTTTTCATATTTTGATGTTATATATGTATGGATACTGAATCATGCATTCCTTAGACTCAATTTCATTAAGTAATTGTTCTATAGTCAAATTAAGCAGTTTACTCTAGAAAAATTATTAAGGATAAATTGACGTATTCATTTTATGTAATGTACAATACGGTTCACCCATATATTTCTAGTATTGATGCAGGCTGTACATTTTTACATACTTAGACATCATACTGCTTTATAATTCATTGAATGGTTATATTTCAATATTTCGATGCATTTGACTGAAACTATGGACACACAACATTGATACAAAAAGTTTCTCTAGTACATTTAAATCCTAGCGTATTAAAGTTACAAACCGCTGATATATATACATTTTCAAGGCAGAAAATACTGAATGATTTCAAAATATTTCTTATCTTTATCGATAAAATATGATCAAGTAATGCTTCATAATTTTACAATAAGAATAAGAGGCATGCAAATTGAATTAAGACGGTTTTATGTAGTGTCATTTGGCAAACATGTCATAGTAGTGTACATTACAATGAAAAAAATAGAACTAAACATGTGTCAACTTCAAGGGTTGACTGTAGCAAAATGCGTTATGTCATGTTTGAAATATTTTTCCCCGGTGTCCATCCATATTTAGTTTGTTCAAAATAGTTAAAATCAAACCATTTGGACAAAGTTCATTTTTTGCTGTTTTTATTTTGTCAAATCACAATTAATTTGAGAATGAGTGTTTATCTGTATGAAACATCAAAGTTATCTCAAATATAGTTCAGAAGAATGATATGATACAAGGTTAAAGTTTTTTCTTCATGACAGATATTGACACTGACACCAATGCCAAGGACATTATGTTCAACGGATATAAAGGTTTCTTTTTTTTTTTTTTTTTGTATTAAATAAAGTACCAGTTTGCATAAAAGGAAAAGGAGCTAGACCAGATATTTCTGAATAAGGCAAAATTCTCTATTTTTTACATGATTGATGAAGTCCATTTGTCAGAAAACATGCAAATTAAGCCAAATGCTGGCTCAAGACTAGACATGTTATGTGTTGGAAATCAATTTTCTTAATGATGGATGATTCTGTAGATAAAACTCAGATAAATATCGATTCTCTACATCATTAATCTACGTCTTTATTTCTTAATGTTTCCTCTGCTTGAATAACATCCTTCGTTTGCAGATCCAGACATTATTCTCAAAAGAGAGAGAAGGGAGGATAGGGGGGGGGGGGGGGGGGACTTCCCAATATACATTTCTGCCAAGAAGGGGGTCTGACCAAGCTTATAAAACAAGAAAAGCTCATTAAAAATATTTTTGATTATCCTATTTTGAGCAGTCCAATGACCTTAGGAGCACATCAATACTCCCTTCTGATTCCATACATGTTCTTTTTCTAAAGTCCTAATAATCAAAGAACTGAAAGCACTGGAAGTAGGCGCTACTTAGATTTGAAGTTTTGGATGAACATGGGGACAAAATGGCATCTACCTCTACTAGGTTAATAAAGCAGAAAATAGTTTATTACAGGATATAGGATTTATTGAACGAAAAGGAGAAACCCTAAATATCACATACTTTTTACTTTTCTCTCAATCTTTTCCTTTGCTAAATAAACTTTTGGAAACATCAAAAGATGGAACTGTAACACTGTTGTAACGGAATGTGTGCTAATTTATAAAGGTATCATTAATCATAAGGACAGAGGTAAAAGTAAATCAAGACAAGTTATTAATCAAAGTTTATGTCAAAATGGCGGCCATATTGGCGGAAAAGTGTTAATCATTAGCAGTCTGATGTATCCCAAGTTAGTTTATGAATATTGCAAACATGATGAATTACTGTAGGCCTCACAGACAAAAGTACTCTTAGTATGTGTTTTCAGCATCAATTTTATTATAACAATTTTGGAAATCATTCAGGTAAAAGAAAACAAAATGTGACTAATGCATATAGTAATGCCCCAGAAATGACGAATGTTAAGTTTTCTGACTGTGCAGACAGACAGACAGACAGACATGAGTAAAACAATATGCACCCAATCTTTTGATACGAGGGCATAAAAATGCTGATTATCAGCAATTTCTCCTGTCTAAATGTTTTCTGAGCTTTTATGTACACAAATTCTACTTTAATATTGACAGCCATTTTTGCCATCTGCAAAACCTTTCAATTCAGACCACCATAAAATTTTGTTTGGGACAAAAGTTTTTATAACAAGGGCCGTCAGAGATGGACAATGCTCCCCGAATAAGGCATTGTCTCAATAAATGTATGCCCTAAAGAGCACTTTATTGTCAAGGGCATCTGATTTGCTTCTCAAATATGAAATTTCATCAAATTCTGACCATTAGACTTAGAGAAATTAGAGAAAAAGTGTATTTGACCTTACGTCCCCTTTTCCCATGACGAGGCCTCAAATCCAAAAACCGGGAAAACTACATCAGCATTATGTCATATGGAGTTCACATGGTAAGTTTCATTTGATTTGGCCTAAGGGTTATGGAGAAATCGCTCCGGACGGACGGAATGACGGACGAACAGGATGGACAGACAGACAAAGGGGCGACTATATGCTCTCCCTTCGAGGAACATAATCACGGTACTATCTAGATTTGAATGTGAGCTTTAATGCTGTGACCTTCAACAATTTTTTTCAGATCATTATCAAGAAGTTATCATCTTGAGACAATTCCACATTCCAACTTCTTTTGTATGCATAATTTCATTATTAAAGTCCCACATCTTCTGTAAAACTCATGTCTGCAGTATATCAAAATATAAGATCAATGTTTGATTCCTAACCTCTTTCACAGACAATGACCCAGTTTTGACATCCCTGAAGGAGAGAAGGTCAGAAAAACAGCATTTCTCCTTTTCCTTTAATATTTTTGGTGCTTTGTTGTAAACAAATCCAACTTTTGTCAACACGCATTTTATCATCTGCAGTATCTATCAAATGACAAAATCTGAAACTTTTGTAGATAGGGAAAGGGTTAATTTTGTCTGAAACATAAAAATTCTAGGCCTGCTACAAATTGGAAATTATGTTGCAGAAGGCAAATCAGCTAGACCTTTACAGATATGTAATTGATGTAAATTATTACATAGAAAATCATGGGCATATCTTAGAGGGGGTCCGGGGGGAGGGTCCGGACCCCCCCTGGCATTGGCCGAAAATTAAATTTTGACTATATAAAGTTTGTGTAACGGTACATATTTACTACATTTTAAACCATAATTTCGGCTTGGACCCCCTTGGAAAAAAACCTTGGGCTTGGATCCCCCCTGGAAAAAAATCCTGGATCCGCCCTTGAAAATATTGAGGCAAAAGGAAAAATGCTGATAATCAGCATTTTTTCTTTTGCTTCAATATTTTCCCACACCTTTGCCATATTTGACAAAAGGCTAAAGACTTTTCTATTTAGGATATGAAACTGAAAACAGTGATTATTTGAAAAAGGGTATACTGCCAAATATCATGTTTCTGCCCAATTTCCTTTTTATCAATAATTCATAATATCCAATTCCACATCCATTTAACCTTTTCCTAAAAAGCCCTTATTTCAACATGCCTCCAACAGAAAAGCCTTGGGAAAACATTGAGGGAATGTGGAAAATTTTGATTATCAGCATTTTCACATCTTTTACCTCAATATTTTCTCTAGTACATAATGATAAGACATCCAAACCTGATCAATATCAAGTTCTTGTTTACATCCGCACTGAATTTGGGACAGTCTGGAATCTTGTCATTTGGGAAAAGGCTAAAATTAATGGTTTGACAAAGACAGCAGAACGTTAATGCGTGACCATCATGTATGGGGAGGTTTATAACTTAATTGTAACCATTCTTGTGATCTATCTGATCTATACGAACATTGTTACGAGTTAGAAAAAATCTTCACTTTCTGCCGCGGAATGTGTACGACGTTGCCCGAAAAATCCTGATGTCACATGAATTTCATTAGGCCTGAACTACCTTAACATAAAAATGATAAAATACAATAAGGCTAGAGGAAAAGTTCATTGAAGAGATGTTACTTAAAATAACATCAGATTTCAATCAGATTGAATAAAATATTATATACAAACCTGTTTGGTTAAGTGAGGCTCCATCTCCGCTACTCCGATGTGTCTGTGTTGTACTTATCACATCGCTATCCTTTCTTCCCAATGTTTTACTCTCACGTCGAGGCTTATTTGAATAACAACATGAGCACAAGTACTTTGGAAAAAATTCTATGTTGGCTAGCTTTTTCCTGAACATTTTGGCTTATTTGTTAAGCTTATTTCATATATCCAACAGTGTCATTTCCATTTTTCACACAAGATAATTCCTCAGCATAATAATTCATTCAAACTTCAAAACACTTTTTGGAAAAAATTCCACGTTCGACGTCTTTCTCCAGAACATAATTTAGAGAATCTATTGATTTATACAACTAAATAATCTGAAATCCAAATATATCATTTCATTTTTTTTGTAAAGATTGTTCCTCACAGTTTATGAATCTCCCAATTAAAACATTGCCATGAGAAAAATCTTGTCCCATTAGCTTATTCTTGTTCTTGTTTCTAAGACCAGCAAGTCATATTCTATATTTCAAAAATATTTAAACACTTTTTTCTCAACCGCAATTTTTCTACCTCTTTATTCCTATAATTTTACAGAATTTCATCCTGCATTCAATAGATTCAATATCAATTTATTCCAACCTTTTCTCTATCAGTGTCTCCATTTGACGACCCCAGTAAATACAGATTTAGAAAACATTGCAAGAAAAGAAGAAAAATTAAATGCTGATCATCAGCAATGTAAACTCCTTTTCCTCCATGATACATTTTCTTTGCAATAACACACAGATTTTCACATGAGAAGCATTGATTTTGTTTTCTGTTTAACTTCTTTCAGTGTGACCAGTGAACAATATTGTTGTTTGGGAAAGAGTGAACAATATTATTGCCTTTGCTTTGTTGTTATTCCAATGTCATCGCACATGTCCACAAGCAATACGCTGATTTTCAACAAGAACCTTATAACTGCAGCTTAAAATAAGCTGCAGTTACGAGGTTTTCATTGAAAAGCGATGAATATCTACTTTATGACTGCCAAGTGTAATGCAACTTTCAATATTAAGCTTCCATAAAATTGGACACTATATTATCATTCAAAACTAATTCAATAATTATCATTAATTCATGGATTCCAAACCAGCAAAATTGCAGGGTTGTCCAATATCGAATAAGCTGCAGAAGACAACACACATGTTGAAAAACATCTGATTTGTGTATAACATAGCACCGAAAATGAAGAGGCAAAAGGAGAAAATACTGCTTTGATATCAGAGTTTTCTTCTTTTGCCTCAATGCTTTCTCAAGCAATTTCTATTAGACATGTCAAAGCCAGGTCTTGCTTGGAAAAGGGATTATCTATTTATTTGTTTTAACCCTTTCCCAAACGACAACATTTTAAGCTGGTCCAATTTGAAAGGAGTTCCAGACCACAAAATAAATCCTTTCAAATGGAGAAAATATGTGTTATAGCCCAGAAAATATTGAGGCAAAAGGAGAAAGTGCTGATTATCAGCACTTTCTTCTTTTGCCTCAATGTTTTCCCAAACTTTTTCTCTTAGAGACGTCAAAACCGGGTCTTGTTTGGGAAAGGGTTAAGGAGAGTATGTTATAGAGTGCTACAGAACAAGCTAGGTGACAAATTGTATCCCATTGTTGCAAATTGCAATGACTTAATTTTTTCTCATTCATCAATTATTCCTCGGAAATTCAAATCTGAATTAATTATTCTCGGATCACTGTCTCAATTCTCATGGGCTTTCCAACTGTACAAGAGGTCCAAGATGGTCCTAGATCGCTCATCTGATTGTGTTTCAGTAACCAACTATAAGTCAGGACCCACATTTTGAAACAAGATTAAGGTCAGCATTTTCTAGATCTTTTCTGCACTATATTTCATAACTAATCATTTTTCAGAATTATTGAAAAAATTTTTAAAAGATTTGTCACATGATTTAAGAAAATACACTACTCCACAACCAAGTTGACTCAAACCCTTCCCAAGTGCCCAAACAAGACCCGGTTTTGACATCCTAAACAGACAAGAGCCGTTACAGACAGATTATGCTCCCCAAATAAGTGTTTGTCACAAAATAAAAACTATCATACATTAAGCGCCCTTTTCCCATGACAGATTTTTTGAATATGGTCTAGAACATCTCATTTATCACATAAGTACAAAATTTCATTTAATTCTGCAAATTAGATGAAGAGAAATTAGAGAAATTAGAGAAAAACTATTTTTTATATTAAGGCCCCTTTTTCCATGACACAGCCTCAAATCAAGAAACGGAGAAAAAGGTCCCTAGGGATTATCCCAGGGAGTTCACATGTGAAGTTTCATTGAATTTGGTCCAAGGGTTGCTGAGATCTGGCTGTGGACAGACAGATGGACGGACGGACACACGGACAGCGTGGCGACTATATGCTCCACCAAAATTTTTTCAGGGAGCATAAAAATGTGAAAATGTTTAGACTAAAGAAGAAAATGCTGATAACCAGCATTTTCTCCTTTTGTTTCAACATTTTCTTTGCTATATCATACACAAATCCAATCATTATTAACATCCACTTTGTTACAATTGTAGCAGCTTTCTAGTTAATTGGAGCAGTCTAAAAAATTCGCAGTTTGGGAAAGGGTTTAAATATCATGATCTCACTCTTGTAAATTGTACTGGTTGTATTTCCCCCATTCATCAATTATTTCTCAGCATTTCTAATCAGAATTAATTACCCTCATACCGATACAATTCCTGGGTGATTTTCTACTGCATGAAAAATGACACATGCACACAACTAGAAAGACCTGAAGGTCTTGAGTCGCTCCACAGGCCTGAATTTCTTGTGGTTTACTATAAAAAATTTGACAAATTTATCTAAATGCTTAAACTTATCTATTATTAAATTCTTGTGGTTCTTAGAGCAGAAACAAAGTAAAATACAGCAATGTGGTCAAAGAAGAACTATAAGATTTCTCAAATTTTTTGGTTCTTAGAGCAAAAACAAAGTAAAAAGAAGCAATCATGCAGTCAAAGCGAAAAGAAGGTAAATGATTGACCTATATTTTGGGGATTTTTGTCAGTATTAGTCTATATTCATGGCCGCAAAAGTGAAAAAAAAAGTGTCAAAAACTGAAATTTTGTCAATTTCAAGGGCACATAACTCAGATTGTAGCAAAGCAGTCATCCTGAAAATTACACATAAGCAAGATCTTGTTGTCAACAAGATTCTGTACAAATATCATCTTGATTGGTTAACAATTATGGTTGTTAAAGTGAAAACAAAGTCGAAATTGGCAAATTTGTCAAATTCAAGGGCACATAACTCACGATGTAAAATTCCGATCAAGCTGAAAATTACACCCAGGTAGAATATTATGCTTATATATATTCTGTCCAAGTTTTGTCTTGATTGATTAATATTTGTAGATTTTAGAGTAAAAATAAAGTCAAACCATGCTATTTTTGACATTCAAGGGCAGATAACTCAGGTTATTCTGTTTCAATTCAAATTCTTTGAAGGAATCTGAGAAAGCGTCACCCAAGGATCATTTCTGTGAAGTTTGATTGAAATCCATCCAGTAGTTTCTGAGAAGATTTCTAAACACTGACGCACGACGGACACATCACCATGACAATAGCCCGCTGGCCTGAAAGGCCAGTGGAGCTAAAAATGTCTAAACCACATCACTTTTTTTTCATCCTTTCTCAATCAAAACCTAGGTTTTTTATATTAATAGTTGAAAAAGCTTGGGAAAACATCAAGACAAAAGAAGAAAATGCTGTTAATCAGCATTTTCTCCTTTTGTCTCAATATTTTCTATGCTATATAGTACATAAATCTTTCCTTTATCACCATCAATTTTGCTGTTTGGAAAATTGAAAAGAAATACCCATATTCCAATATAAAATCTCATATAAATTTTTAACACCAACAAAATAATCATGTCTCAGTCTTTCAGCTCTAAATTCTAATCTAATTATCGAAGAACTTGTTCATCAGAATTTTATCTAAATCAATTATTCTCTGGATTCTCAGGTGATTTCCAATATTGCCTCAAGATTCCCTTTAACCCATTCCTACACATGGACGCTTTTTGACACCTCCAAAGAGCTTTGGAAAACATTGTAGAAAATGAAGAAATTGCTTGTCACAAGCAATTTCTTCATTTCCAACAATGTTTTCTACCAAAAAAAAAAAGTCATAAAATTTCATAATTTCTTTAAATTGAAAATGTCTTATGTAACTTCTTTCAATTCAGGCAAGTTTAAAATTTTGTTGTTTGGTGATGAGTTAAACCTTCCCAAACTGACAAAATTTTAGGGTCACCCAATTTTCAGAAGCTGCTGCAGACATAAAAAGAATGTTGATTCAGCAATGGGCTAAGATTATAATAAGATATAGCCCAGAAAATATTGAGCCAAAAGGAGAAAATGCTCCTTATCAGCATTTTCTTCTTTAGTCTTAATATTTTTCAGAGCCTTTCCAATTAGAGACGTCAAAACTGCTTCTTGTTTTGGAAAGCATTAATAACCCATTACAGCACAATGACGCCTTTAAATCCCTCGCAAAAAAGTCTTGGGAAAACATAGTGAAAATTGAAGAAATTGCTTGTGACAAACAATTTCTTCATTTTCCACAATGATCTCACCCAAAATGGGAATATTTATTAAAATTCCATCACTTTGATATTGTCGTCTGCAACACCTTTCAAATTAGAACAATCGAAAATTTAGTCGTCTGGTAATGGATTAAGATCACTATGGATCCAGATCTACCTGTGCATATACATACATAAGAAATGAATTGAAGATCGATTTCTTGGCTTGTGAAAATGACCAACGTACAGCTAAAACAATATATTCCAATCAGATGCTTGTTAATTGGGAATGATTTTATCCAGTTATTTGTGGCCTAAATTCAGACAAACAAATAGTATTTCATAGGTGTCGTTGTAACTACGGTTTGAATCAAGCCGTAGTTACGAGATTTTATAACAACATCGACGGTTTATCAAATCATAGCCTTAAACCCAGTTTATTTTTAGCACAAAATTCTTTGCCATTACTCTAACATTATCACAATTCATAAATTATTCCATGGAAACATAAATCCTAACTAATTATCTTCACATTGTCACATAATTCTCAACTGAGATAAAACTGCATGAAAATTATGTCCACATAAAGCAACCATCAATGAAACCAATATCCCTGTTACATCCCACAAACATTGAAGACTTTTCTACCAATGCTGGATCATAAACAACAAAGTCTGTCCGACTATTGTAAATTCCACCAATACAACAGTAAAACGTATACAATGCATTTTACATTCACAAAATTTTACATTCGTTTATTGCATGGAAAAATAAATACACACTAATTTTCTCCACACAGTCACATTAATAATTCTCAACTGAGATAAAACTTCATGAAAATTGTCCACATAAAGCAAGCATCAATGAAACCAATATCCCTGCTTCATTCCACAGCCATTGAAGACTATTCTACCACCACAACAATATTCTATCGGACTGTTGAAAATGCAGCAACAGTATATTTTTCATTCACCAGATATTTATTCATCCTCATAGAAACACAAATCAAAACTAATTATCTTCATGTTGTCATATAATTCTAAACTGAGATAAAATATCTCAGTAATATGAAGCAGTTCGCAAAGTTTACAGAATAATTCCATAAACAACAATATGACAGGGTATCAAATTTATGACAATCACAAAATGCCACCAATACTAGACTCAGTAACTGTGAAGTGACAGGAATCAACCCATTGCCAGATGGGAAAATTTTAGACTGATCCAAAGTCAAAGATGTTGCAGATGAAACTTTTAAGTGAATGTTATGTTATATCTTGATCTTTTAAATTATGTGTAAAATCATTATGGGAAATGAAGAAATTCCTTATAACAAATTGGAATGGTTAAATCTCAACATTTTCTTCTCTTGTTTTAATATTTTCCTAAGAATTTTGCAATGGGGATATCAAAATCAATGGGGATATCAAAATCAAGTCTTGTAAAAGTCTTGTTCGGGAAAGAGATATGCCTTTTCCAGGCAGCAAAATTTAATTGTCCAAATTAAAAGTTTTTTTAAGGCAGGAGAATAAAATGTTAAAGAATCTGAAAATACATGGTGTTTTATAGCTTTTATTTTACTTTTTGTAAAGGTTGTCAAAACTATCTTAGAAAATCCTATCTTACAACTCTGAAAAGAGCTATAAAATAATTTTATCCGCAAAAAGAGAAAGCGAAAAATTATTTTATTGGCATAAAAGTTTTGTTGTTTTGAGAATCAAGTTACCACGGAATTCTTTTGGGAGATTAAACAGTAGATTATTGATTCCTTACTTTAACCCTTTCCCAAACAAGAACTGGTTTTGACGTCCCCAATTAAAAAAACTTGGGAAAACATTGAAACAAAAGAAGAAACTGCTGATAACCAGCAGTTTCTCCTTTTGTCTCAATATTTTCTATGCCATATTTTACACAAATTCTATCTTTAATAACATCCATGTTGTCATTTGTGGCAGTTTTTGAAGTAGATCACCCTGAAAATTTGCCGTTTGGGAAAGGGTTAATAATGTAAGAAAACTTATCCTTATGTGGTAGACAAGGATTTAGACAAATATTTTATCAATGCTTTTCAACGAAACCCTCTTAACTGCAGCTTGTTTTAACCCATTCCCAAACAACAAAATTTTGGGCTATTCCAAACTCAAAGATGTTGCAGACGACAATTTCAAGATGATGGAAATTTAAAAATCTTTGCATTTTAGGTTAGAAAATATTGTGGGAAATGAAGAAATTGCTTGTCACAAGCAATTTCTTCATTTTCCACAATACTTTCCCAGGTATTTTTCTTCAAGGGCGTCAAAAAGCGTCACTGTTTGGTAATGGGTTAAGCTGCGGTTACGAAGTTTTTGTTGAAAATTGACATTATATACTTAACTAACGCCCTTCCAAGACCAGGTTTTGATGTCCTGTCAGTACAAAAAGGTTTTGATAATGTTTTGAGAAATGAAGAAATTGCTGATGATAAGCTAAAAAGCAGATGCAAAGGCCAGAAAAGTATACGAAATGTGTAATTTTTTACCATAGAAAATATTATCAGAAAATTAACAACATTTATTCATCTTTTCCACCATGTTTTCCCCAGCATTTTCTCTAAAGGGTGAGAAAGAATTGTCATATTTGTGAAAGGAATACCCCACAGACAATTTCATAGATTTTGTAGACAAAAATTTCAAACATAGTAGGAAATGAAGCGATTGCTTGTTACAAGCAATTTCTTTATTTCCCACAAAGTTTTTCCAAAGTCATCATCTTGTAAAAGTCAAAAAGAGCTATTGTTTGGGAAAGGATTAACCTGTTCCCACACAATAACTCTTTTTGACTCCCTACAAGATCATGGCTTTGGAAAATGTTGCGGAAAAAGAAGAAATTGCTTGTAACAAGCCATTTCTTCATTTTCCACAACATTCTGTAACCCAAAACCGAAATATTTTCAAAATTTCATCAACTTGAAATTGTCGTCTGCAACACCTTTCAAATTGGAACAGTCCAAAACTTTGTCGTTTGGTAATGGATTAAATGTATCAGGTATTTCATTTTCAGTTTCACAGACTCATGCAGTCATCAGAGACTCATCTGCTATATGAAAGAAATATTAGATGCCACAATGCAAGCTTTCTTTGTCGCCAGACTGTCATCAGATTGTTTTAAATAAATCCTTTCTTATAGGTATACTCCGTAAATATTGACCTGAACCCGGTGAATATGAAATGAGTAATTGTGACACGGAATAATCGATAATCGCCAGCAATACTTACTGTCGAGCAGAGTCGATAGTTTCCACATGCATTATGACTTTGTATTCTGCACATGCTTCTCGTGTCAACATATGTTGGAGAGCGATTATTTCGCATTACAATTACTCATTGCATATTCAGCAGGCTCAGGTCAATATTTACGGAGTATACATTAGTATCCCCATGCCTAAATCTCTAATGATCCACAAAAGTTGGTTTTTAGCATGTTGTCACAGCGTTTGTAGACTTTATATGACAGAATACAAGATTCATACAGTAAATGACATAAATCGATAATCATGCAGCGGTGTAAACCTATGTAAAATATTTGCAGCTGGTTGATCATATTTACGAAATGATGTGATATGGGGTTTTATATCCGTCGTAATTGAAGCCAATAAAGGTCAGACAAAGCTGAAATTTAGCACAGAGAAATATTAAAGGCCATATTTTAATTATGTACAATTATTTTTTACAGAAAATTATCCCGAAAATAAGTAAGTAACTGCAAGTATGAATCTTTAAACAAACCAAGATTTTCCAAAAGAAACCAAGATTTTTTATATTTCTTGAAAGGAAAAGTTTTTAAAAACATTTTAGATAATGGGAAAAATGCTAATACCCAGCAATTTCCACCTTTCCTCTCAATGTTTTGTGTGTCATAATTTACAATTACAGCACTTTCTAGTTAGATATATCTATCACTTTGCAAGACATATGAATACGGATTACCAGCAGTCTGAAATGTTTGTTGCCCATAAAAAATCCTCTAGATTTCACAAACTTGGTCTTCAGAGACTCATCTGCTATATGAAAGAACATTAGATGCCACAATGCAAGCGGTCTTTGTTGCCAGTCTCACTTCTGTCAGATAGTTTTAAATAAATCCTTTCCTAAACAAACCAATAATTATTTTGATATTTCTTGAAAGAAAAAGTTTTTTTAAAACATTTTGGATAATGGGAAAATGCTAATACATTTTGTACCAAGGAATTTCTCCTATCCTCCCCATGTTTTGTGTGTCATAATTTACAATTACAGCAACATCTAGTTAAATACTTATCATTTCGCTGCTTTTCAACAAAAACATCATAACTGCAGCTTAAAACAAGCTGCAGTTATGATGTTTTTGCTGAAAAGCAACAATTTGCAAGACATTTGAATGCAGATTCGTGTTGCCCATAAAAAAAAATCATCTAGATTTCACAGACTTTGTCTTCAGGGACTCATCTGCTATATGAAAGAAATATTAGATGCCACAAAGCAAGCCGTCTTTGTTGTCAGACTGTCATCAGATTGTTTTTAATAAATCCTTTCTTAAACAAACCAATATTCTGATATATCTTGAAAGGATTTTTTTTTAGAACATTTTGGAAAATGGAAGGAATGCCTATACTCAGAAATTTGTTCCTTTCCTTTCAATGTTTTGTGTGTCGTTATTTATAATATTTTACTTTGTACCCGGTAATTATAATTTTACTTTTACAGCAATATTAAGTTAGATATCTATCATTTTGCAAGACATTTGAATATAGATTACCAGCAGTCTGAAATGTTTGTTGCCCATAAAAAATCCTCTAGATTTCACAAACTTGGTCTTCAGAGACTCGTCTGCTATATGAAAGAAACATTAGATGCCACAATGCAAGCTGTCTTTGTTGCCAGTCTCACTTCTGTCAGATAGTTATAAAGGGGGAATAACACTTAACATCTTGCAAATTTTCCGAGAACTTCGTACAAAAAAATAAATATATATTATTAAAATATGGTCTTTAAATTGCATATATCGAT
Organism: Fragum sueziense; assembly: GCA_963680895.1. Taxonomy (NCBI): domain Eukaryota; kingdom Metazoa; phylum Mollusca; class Bivalvia; order Cardiida; family Cardiidae; genus Fragum; species Fragum sueziense. The sequence goes on along the minus strand of CAVMGG010001027.1, from coordinate 47,082 downwards.
GGCTCAGCGCGAAAGGGTTGTAACTTGGTTTTGCAAAATTTTACAGGAGAGACAAAAAACTGATTATTTTTTAGATTTATTAGTTTTATTAGCTTAAAATGGAGTAATGTGATCATGAACTATTAATAAATAATAATATATGAGTAAATTTGAAAAAAAGAGTCTTTGAAAGAATATTTTGATAAAAGCTTGAGTTACAACCGTATTCCCTCCCAAAATTGATTTTCAGTTGAAAAAATTTCAGCGTGAAACAGTTGTAACTAAAGTTACAACTGTTTCGCGCTTATTAATTATTCTAACTTTAAATGAAAAAAAATCTTTAGACAATGTAGATTTAATTATGCTGCAGATAATAGTTTTCTAAGAGTAAACTGTAATATTTTCACATTCTTGGAGACTAAAATCATCATAATTTACACTTTATCAACAGTATAAAGTATCGATTTTTAAAGAATGGTTAATGTAAAATATTCCTTTTTGACATGACTGAAAGACTATATGGTCAGCAAAGTCTGATGGAAGCCTAAACTCATCAATTGTTGTTTTAACATTCTTTTCCTGTAAAATCCCTGATTTTCAGCTCGACTGTTCGTAGAATAGGGAGCAAATATGGTCACCTGAGCATTGGCGATGGCGTCAGCAAAATGCTTTTGTTAAGGTTTTACATACGTGCAACTTTTCTTATCACTGTTTCTACCAATGCTATTGCTTTGATACTTTGCACATGCTTTCGTGAACATAATATCATCATCTAGACAAAGATTCATTACTCTTACAATTAACTTAGTGGAATATTTAACCTTTCAGACTAAGAAATTTTGGTCAAGTTTTATGTAGAACTATCACATGATCGATATTTTTCTGTTTGAGCTACTGCTTTCAAACTTTGCACATGCTGCTTTGACCATGATACCATCTTCTAGATAAAGATCCATTACTCTGGCCATTAATTTTGTGGAATTTTAACCTTTTCCGACATAGAATGTTTCAACTTCCCAGCACTTGATAGTAGCGCTTTGCTGTCCTCAGACCATCTGTTCTTGTTATGTCTCTTGTGATTTTATTCTTATGGGAAAAAATAAAGGAAATTCTTTTTATCATATTCTTCTTAATCTCCCTAAATCTTAGGAAGCTAAATGCTATTCAAATCTATCAACCATCACAAGCCCAAAGGTTATGCTGTGCGGTAAATGGTAAAATAATATTTCAAGGAATAAATGGGTGACAATTCCTAAAATTATAACACTTAGATCTATGTCAAAATGGTATTCTGTGAGTCAGTCAAGTTCTTTTTTCCCTTTAGTGTTTAATTCATTGGCACAAATCAACTTCTTGTATAAGTTTTTTTTTTCAAATGATTCACAAGTTCATTAAAAATAATGATTAAAATGTTCAACATTAGCAACTTAAACAGAAACGAACAATTGAACAAAACAAATTTTAGTCATATTTGATAGAGATAAATTTACCAATGTCCCACAAAATTGGGGGATTACTAAATGCACAAGTGACTTTTATCTAAACTGATGACATTGTTACAAGAAGATGGCTTTGATGACAAACATAATCTCATGATGAAAAAAAACCTTGTTGTTACTAAAGAACAATTTTATTTTCAACTGTCTTCAGTAAGTGGAATTCCAAGCTACCAAATTTAGCTAAATCTTGAATAAACACACACAACTTCAATTTTGCCTCTGAGCTTATAGTAGACAAAAATAATTGCCCTGCCAGAGTGACCTTAACTGTACACAAAAGTGGAAAAGTTTATTATCCAGTTTGGATGGGAATGGTCCGTCGTTGATTTATGTAAAGTCGTGCACTGTAGCCGTTTTTCAACATTGTGCCGCAATGTGAAAATAAAATTTTATCTAAGATGGTCAAATGAAAAATGTTAAGCTACTATGGTTGATTTGGATCGTAATTTTCAGTAAAGCTAATTATTGAAATGGGCATATACTCCGAAAACTGAAAATATTGAAATACAATCCTGGTCATATCGTACAGATGACACAGGCATTTTTGCATCTTCAGTTTACCAATAACCCTTTCAAGATGACGCGACACATGTATGCACTTGAAAATACTGACAGGTCGATGAAATTATGATTATTAGCTGTAAATAGCGAAGTGTTGGAAGTGTCCAGCAACTCACGTGGTGTTCCGGAATACCTTTCACCCCTGGACGATAAGTATGTTGACCTTTCCGCTTGGTCTGCTCTGCCGGGTCAAATCTCACCGTCTATACTTAATTTACCATATTTATAAGTATTTTATTGAGAGCTTCGTTATTTGTGAGAATTATAACATGCATTATTGTTGAGCTGAACTGATTGTCATACAGATTTGACTATCAAAAATATTGGATATCCTCACCTGTCCAGATGAAGGATTTGGAAATGACCAAAATATTACCTAACAAAGGTCAATTTTGCTTCTTTTTTATTTTAAACTGAAAAGCATTTTCCATGGTTGACATAGTTCTGACTAGTGAGCAATTGCTACTATTGTACAAGACGATAGAGGTTCTATCAGCCTGAATGAAAAGAAAGCTGAAACATGACAGATATTGTTTGGGTTGGAAATAATAAGGCTGGTTGATGAGTTTTTAAGTATGTAACTTGAAGGAAGTTTTTTGACATGAAAATCAAAACCAGTAGTTATCAAACATGAGGGCCAAGATGGCCCTGTATTGCTCACCTTAGAGATCATGAAGATAATAACTTTTGTCTCATCTCACACTCACAACTTCTGGACAACTTTCATTACAGAAAACAATTTAAACAATGCTGGTAGTAGAGAGTTATACCACCATGGGAACTGCAAAATTTACCTTAAGGATCTCTGACAAACAGAATTGGAGAAGATTGTATCATTATGACGGAATTTTACCGACAAATTTTCAAAGCCCTAGGCCAAACAGTTCAGGAGAAAAAAAATTGTACAATGTTTCCTTCTTTGTCTCTATATGAAATTTGATACCCACAACATTGGGCCAATTTTCCTTGTATCACAATAATTTGAGGTATTTTGGTAGAGGGCCTTGAGATGATTCTACACACAAAATTTCAAATTTCTATGCCAAACGGTTCTGTAGGAGAAGATTGTACAAGACTTCCTTCTTTGTTTCTATATGAAATTAAATACCCACAACAAAGGGCAAATTTTCCTTGTATAACAATAATTTGATGTATTTGGTAGAGGGCCTTGATACGATTCTACAAACAAAATTTCAAAGCTCTAAGCCAAATGATTGAGGGTTAGAAGATTGTACAAGATATCCTTCTTTATCTCTAAATGAAATTTGATACCCACAACATAGGGCCAATTTTCCTTGTACAACTGTATCACAATAATTTAAGATATTTTGGTATAGGGCATTGAGATGATTATACACACAAAATTTCAAAACTTTATACCAAACGGTTCAGGTGAAAAAGATTGTATAAGATTTCCTTCTTTGTCTCTATATGAAATTTGATATCCACAACATAGGGTCAATTTTCCTTGTACCATAAAAATAATTTGACGCGTTTTGGTAGAGGGCTTTAATACAAATCTGCACACAAAATTCCAAAGTTCTAGGCCAAACGGTTCAGGAGAAAAAGATTGTACAAGATTTCCTTCTTTGTCTCTATATGAAATCCGATACCCCACAACTTAGGGCCAATTATCATTGTATCACAATAATTTGAAGCAATTTGGTAGAGGGCCTTGAGATGATTCTACACACAAAATTTCAAAGCTCTTAGGGCCAAACGGTTCAGGAAAAAAATGCACTATACCTTTTGACACAGGTCATTATCACCGTCTAACAACGTACACCGGATGTTGCGATTGTTGAAGCGAGCGAATATTGACGCGGTAGGCTACAAGGTCAGCATTTCTGTGTTTTTTACATGTAAATACTTTAAAATTCTCTGAAAACAATTCTCATTGTAGTAGCTTAGAAATTAATGAATTGTTATTTTCACACCAGATGTTTAACAAAGATCGAAAAGAGCTACAATTAACCAAAATCTGACCACAATCACTGATTATTCCCCTTCGTCTGTCGCAAAATACATGTTTTAACAAATATATTGCTAAAATTTCAATCTACAATATGATGGAATATCTGAAAGAATGACTAGCAAACCAATGCCAGTCACTTGAAATATTCCAGATCTACTTTTAGGATTGCAATTGTCGATAATATCCTCTTCTTCAAAGTGCTTCGGTGTACCGTCTATAGAGCCATGGTGTACGTCCTATTGCAAAAATTGTTTTCGTAGTGTACAGTCTATAGCTATACGACATCATATTTGATAAACCTTTTAGAGCGTCAAAACCTTTAGTTTGATTATGAAATACACGTTTTTATAACCCCACCTACGAAGTAGAGGGGGTGAGTTGGTTTCACCATGTCTATCTGCCTGTCAGTCCATCCATTCGTCCTTAGACTTTTTCTTACCGTGCTCTATCTCAAGAACCGTTTGACCTTACATTTACACAGTTGTCTTATAATTTTGGGGTTATTAGGTCAATTGTCAAAGTCACAATTGGACTTTGTTTAAAATCCGTTTCACTGCACTAAGTCAAAAAACCGTTTGACCTAGGATCGTGAACATTTACACAGTTCTTGCCCTTGACCCAAGACGGTGTCCTATTGTTTTTGGGTCATGAAGGTCAAAGGTCAAGGTCACAATTGGACTTTGTTTAAGATCCGTGTCCGTGCTCTAACTCAAAAACTGTTTGACCTACTACCACGACACTTTACACAGTTATTGCCCTTGACACAAGGAGATGCCCTATTGTTTTGGGGTCATGAAGGTCAAAGGTCAAGGTAACAATGATAGTTTGTTAAAAATCCGTTTCCGCGCTCTAACTGAAGCACTATTTTACCTAGGATGATGAAAATTTACACAGTTGTTGCCCTTCGTCCAAGGAGGTACCCTATTCTTTGGAAGTGGAGGTCATAGGTCAAGGTCACTATTTGATTTAGTTTAAAATCCGTTTTCGTGCTCTAACTCAATATCTGTTTGACATAGGACAATTGATAAAGTTATTGCCCTTGACGCAAGTAGGTGAGTGTCCTTTTGTTTTTGGGTCACATAGGTCAAAGGTCAAGGCCACGATTGAACTCCGTTTCCGCTGTACATAAGACTTTTTCAGTGACAAGGCGCCAGTCGGGGTATTTGTCCGCTTTGAGAAGTTCTAGTTGAAATTCGGAAATACCATATTCTCCACCCCTTTCCTTTTCATGCAGGAAAGTTGCTGTTTTCGAGTATAAGATCTAATTCCCTTTCTTTTCAATTTTATTTGCAGATGACTACCAAAATGAAATGTCTTTACTGCGAACAGGAGTGCGCCAATTTTGCCAATATAATTGGTCACCTTCTTGAACATCATCCTGAAAGCGAAATGAAATTTATAAAACATGAAGACAACAAGATAAAAATGTAACTTTCAATGTTATTCCCGATCTTTGCAGGGAATATCGGAGGATTTTAACATTGAAGGAGGAAGAAATCAAAATTCATGTTTTGCGATCAAACCTGATGAATAATGGGATTTTACGCCATTTTCAACTGATAAGGTCATATCGCGGCGGCTAGAGCACCTAGATACGGATTCCTGGTATTTCTCTCGCCCGAACCCGGGACCTCTCGAATGAAAGGCAGATGCGCTACCAACTGCGCCATGACCGCGGCCCTGATGCCAAAGGACAGGCCATTAAAATAATGTCAAGGTCACAACGTCCTAGGTCATGGCCAAATGTGAACGGTCTAGGTAGGGGGTGTCCATGTGTGAACTATCAAGGCTGTATGTAAAAAAAAAGACATGAGATAGAGACCCGGTTAAAGTTTCTTAAAAGCCGTTCAAACTACAAGGTTAAGGTCACAATGTCCAAAGGCATGGTCAAATGTGAAAGGGTTTTGCTAGGAGGTGTCCATGTGTGAAATATCAATGCTGTATGTGTTAAAGGACATGAGATAGAGGCCATGTTAAAGCTATTTAAAAGTAGGTCAAACTCCCAAGTCAATGTCACGAGGTAATGGTCAAATGTGAAAGGCCTTGGTAGGAAGCCTCCATGTTTGAAATATCAAGACTGTATAATGTAATAGGGCATAAGATATAGACCATGTTTAAAATTTCTTAGGAATGAAGTTTGAAAATCAACAAAGGGCAATTACTCCAACAATTGATCTTCAGAGTTACGGTTCTTATGCACTGAACCTCTCCATAATGAGATTTATCCACCTATGAAGTTTCATGATTGTACCTTACACACTTTTTGAGTTATCGCCGGACAAGAATCAAGTTTGAAAATCAACAAAGGGCAATAATTCAAAATTTGATCGGCAGAGTAACGGTTCTTGTGCTCCATAATCAGACCTGTCTACCTATAAAGTTTCATGATTGTACCTTACATACTTTTTGAGCTATGCGCCGGACAAGAACTATGTTTGAAAATCAACAAAGGGCAATAATTCCAAAATATGATCGAGAGAGTAACGGTTCTTGTGCACTGCAACTCTCCATCGTGAGATCTATCCACCTACGAAGTTTCGTGGTTATATTAATGTTTTCATTTGACCTGACACTGACATCTATGCAAAATATGTTCATATTTCACATATAGCGTAGCATTCTTCAAAAAAGATTTGTATCACAGATATAACAGATAAACAAGAAAATATTACAGAACTGTTATCTTGATGAAATCCATGCATGTAATTTATGTTAATAAAAGCTAAAACTGTGCCATGTGAGATGAAATCTGTAATACCTTACATACTTTTCGAGTTATGCTCTGGAAAGGTTTTGTCTACAGACCGACTAACCTACCGACCGACCGATCGACCGGCACTTGCAAAATAATATACCCCCATTTTCTTCGAAATGGAGCATAATTAAAAATACTAAGGGAAAAAAGAAATGCAACAAAAAATTAATTGGGTCATACAGTTTGTTTTTGTCTTTCTCAAATCACCCTAATCCGAGTACTTTTTTCAATGCATAGTAAAACTTCATCATTTAAAGGGCGACGGTAACAGATGGTCTAATTGCAAAAAATGAAATTTTTTGAAAAAATATGCAAAACTTTTGTGTTGACCACCTCGGGATGGTTAATAATATGCGATTCAGACAGAGAATGAGCCGAAATTACAAGACAGATAGCTGAATTTAGGGAGAATCCAAGCCTAAATTCAACCCCATCACTGATGGGGTTAGAATTATTTTCAAATTGTTGCGCATGCGCATACAGCGCGGACCATGATTCAAACGAGATTCATACTTAAATTTCAATATGACGTCATCATGTATGTTGTGACGTCATTTAAGAAAGTCGCATGTCCTACTGTTTTGACCTACTTTCGACATCGCTTCATGAATTTGGTATCAAATTGCGAAAAAATGAGTCGTTGCTTCAATAGTTTCTCGTAATCATTTAATCAGGTCATATAAAGCTTAAAAAGTGTACATTTCGTTTGTATTTGACAATTTTTGGGTCCAAATCTGGGAAATAGTAGCTTTAACTTTCTAGTACCAAAATATTATCAATTTCACAATTCACACGTGCCATACGTATGCTTTTGAATAAGAGCAATTTGGCATCAATGTTAAATGCGTTCTTGCATGCAATCCAATTTGACGTTAACGATTCCTGGCTCAAATATGATTGCTGCACTGTCCATGAACAGCATATACCAATATATGGATATATCACGTGCCCCTACATATAACCATATACGGATATATCACGTGTAACCTACGTTTACTACGCTTTACAGACAGGGAAAATTTTTTTCTCCTTATTCGTACCTCAAACGTAGAAAAATACATATATTTATTTAGACTACACCTCATGAGAAAATGGGATTTTATGTGCTAGCATGAAATACACATAAATAAGATGTTCTGACGCCGATTAAAAGATCATTTGAAAACATCGTTAGTCGTTCCCTTTACATATCTTACACTTATTTGAGCACAATATTTAACGCATCTTTGAACAGTTATGACTATATGGCGGCAGCAGCAAACGACTTTAAAATACATAGTTGAATTTCAGTCAAATATGAACAATCAAACAATCAATACTTCTTTTAAATTTTGATACCACATACAATATCAGTTTGTTTAAATAAAAGTACGATTTTTCGCTGTAACCATATGCACACTATATTTTGTGTGTCAGTATGTGTCTCGTGTATTCAAGCCCAACCCAAACGGCTAAATTCCAGACTGACCCAATCCGAAAATAATTACATATGATGAAACAATCATGAATGGATGTTAAAAGTAAACAAGAGTGCCTGAAAGGCACTGATATCGCTCACCTGAGTTCTTCCTGTATTTGATTGTGTATGATATAAATTTTGTTGTGAACAAATATATAAGTCGTATCAAATTATTGTTAATAAAGTTTCATAATTTCCAATGAATGCAATGAAGTCACATTAGTATTCAATCATATTGCATGTAGTGACATCTTAAATATTGAATATCATGGGCTGTTCCAGTTTGATTTTTATAACCAAGATTTAACTTTTACAATTAAATATTGAAACATCAGAATGATACATTACAAGCATTAATATGCTTAATATTTTAAGCCCCTCCTTGCCTCATCAACATTTATTAACCTGTCAAAAATTTACAACAAAGTGTTTGAAAAGAGTAACTCAATGAGCATTTTGCTATACTTGGTTTAAATTGGCCCCATAATTGATTTTTGAAGAATTTCTGTACCACTTTTTTAAGTCTGATAAGCCCTACCCTGCCACACTCATTTTTTTTAACAAATCAAAAATTCACAAACAAAATTATTGTTACAAAGAGTCACTCAAGCAACATCCCTGGTACAAATTGGCCCAACAGTTGATTTTTCTTATCATTGCTCCTAGTCGAATAAGTCCCACCCTGCCATGTCCACATTTTTTACGAATCAGAAATTTGTAATAAAAATAAAAAGGGGTACTTAAGGAACATTCCTGAATAATTTGGTATAATTTGGTCCAACGGTTAAGGAGAAGAAAATTTTCAAAGAATTGTTTAATGATTTCTCCAAGTCTGATAAGCCCCGCCCTGCCATGCCTACATTTTTTGACAAATAAAAAAATTCATGAACACACATTGAAAACAGTCACTCAAGAAACAGATCTGCCAAGTTTACTTCAAATTTGACCAATGGTTGATTTTTAAAGATTTTTTTCTGATAAGCCCTGCCCTGCCTGCCCACATTTTTTGACGAATCAAAAATTTGAAAACAAGTTTTGCAAAGGGTCACCAAAGGAACATTTCTGCCAAGTTTGGTAAAAATTGACTCATTGGTTAAGGAAAAGAAGATTTTTGAAGAATTATGTAACAATTTCTCTAAGTCTGATAAGCCCCGCCCTGCCATGCCCTCATTTTTTGACAAATCAAAAATTTCTCAACACACAGTGAAGACAGTCACTCAAGAAACATTCCAGCCAATATTGGTACAAATTGGATAAACATTTGATTTTTAAAGAATTATTTAACAATTTCTCAAATTCTGATAAGTCCCGCCCTGCCACGCCCACATTTTTTGACGAATCAAAAATTTGAAAACAAGTTTTGAAAAGGGTCACCCAAGATACATTTCTGCCAACTTTGGTAGAAATTGACTCAATGGTTAAGGAAAAGAAGATTTTTGAAGACTTATTTAACAATTTCTCTAAGTCTGATAAGCCCCGCCCTGCCACGCCCACATTTTTTGACGAATCAAAAATTTGAAAACAAGTTTTCACCCAAGGAACATTTCTGCCAACTATTGGTAGAAATTGACTCAATGGTTAAGGAGAAGAAGATTTTTGAAGAATTATTTAACAATTTCTCTAAGTCTGATAAGCCCCGCCCTGCCACACCCACATTTTTTGACGAATCAAAAATTTGAAAACAAGTTTTGAAAAGGGTCACCCAAGGAACATTTCTGCCAACTTTGGTAGAAATTGACTCAATGGTTAAGGAAAAGAAGATTTTTGAAGAATTATTTAACAATTTCTCTAAGTCTGATAAGCCCCGCCCTGCCATGCCCACATTTTTTGACGAATCAAAAATTTGAAAACAAGTTTTGAAAAGGGTCACCCAAGGAACATTTCTGCCAACTTTGGTAGAAATTGACTCAATGGTTAAGGAGAAGAAGATTTTTGAAGAATTATTTAACAATTTCTCTAAGTCTGATAAGCCCCGCCCTGCCACGCCCACATTTTTTGACGAATCAAAAATTTGAAAACAAGTTTTGAAAAGGGCACCCAAGGAACATTTCTGCCAACTTTGGTAGAAATTGACTCAATGGTTAAGGAGAAGAAGATTTTTGAAGAATTATTTAACAATTTCTCTAAGTCTGATAAGCCCCGCCCTGCCACGCCCACATTTTTTGACAAATCAAAAATCTGAAAACAAGTTTTGAAAAGGGTCACCAAGGGAACATGCCTGCCAAGTTTGGTTAGGATTGGCCCAGTGGTTAAGGAGGAGAAGATGTTTAAAGAAATTGTTGACGACTTCCGACGCACGACGCACGACGCACGCCGGACACAGGGTGATCACAAAAGCTCACCTTGAGCATGTTGCTCAGGTGAGCTAAAAATGCGCATGTTTTAACATGGGAAATATTGAGGGAAAAGAAGTAAATGCTGATTTCCAGCAAAAATCGTCTTTTATCTCAACATTTACCCAAAATGCTTCTACTTCGGACGCTAAAACCAGGTCTTATTTGGGAAAGGGCTAAATCTGATCAATGGCAATATGTAACAATGCCACATACACATTCACATATACTTGAATTTCAACAAAACGGCATTTTTTGCAAAAAAAAAATGGCATATTCTTCAAAGCTATAGCCTGTACACTGTTTAGCTATAGGATGTACACCGGCATAATAACAAACTGCTATCGACTGTACACCGGCAACTTTTGTTTTTCCGTCATATTTAACAATCCAAGTGCAAATACAATGTGACACTTCGTTTTCAAGGACATTGGACAATAAAGAATGTTTGATGATGCGAAATTTTGGTCAAATCTAACAGTATAACTTTTAAAAGACAAGATTCGAGACAGTCGGCAATTGTTATGAAAAATTTCAGTGATTGAGCAGATGTTTTTTATCGATTATATCACACACAAGCCTTTCCCAAATCTGCCATATAGTTAATGATCAAGATCGTTGTATGACCGATGATATTTCTATGTAACAAGCCTACTATGATAATATATGCAAATTAATAGAAGAAAAACATACCGTGTAATGCTCCTTGTCAACTTTCGCTTCGCTTCAACAATCGCAACATCCGGTGTACGTTGTTAGACGGTGATTATGTATTTATCATTCATTGTTTACTTCTGCTTGATTTATTTACATTAAAACCTCTATTATTTTCTGGAATTGTTAAATAATCTTCAAAAGGCAAGTTAATTCTTTCAAACATCAATGATGGATACACTTAAATAAATTTCCAGATCTTGGAAATATTGATTTTGTATGATTAAGTGATTTAAAGGTTCAAAGTGAAAGGGTTGTAACTTGAGTTACAACCCTTTCACGCTAATGTCCATTTACATTTTGAGTTACAACCTTAGGACAAATATTCAAATAAAACAACTTTTAGAAATATTTGAGGCTTGTCCTTTTCACACATCATGTATGGGTTACTAATGATTCATTTTATGCAAAAAAGTGGATTTTGAAAAAAATCATAGTTACAACCGTTTCGCGCCGAGCCATCGATATGCCAAATCTTAGCTTTCTACCTTGTGTATTGGCTTAGATGTCGACGGATTTAAAACCCCATGATTTGTTGTCCCGGGGATAATATTTACAATAATGGAACATATGGGGTTTTAAATCCGTCGACATCCTAGCCAATACACAAGATAGAAAGCTAAGATTTGGCATAGATGCAATTTAAAGGCCATATTTTCATAATACATATTCATTTTGTACGAAGTTCTCGGAAAATTTGCATGATTTAAAGTGCCATTCCCCCTTTAACCCTTTCCCAAACAAGACCTGGTTTTGACGTCCTCAAGAGAAAAGGCTGTGGAAAACATTGAGGCAAAAGAAGAAAGTGCTGGTGACCAGCACTTTCTCCTTTTGCCTCAATATTTTCTGGGCTATAACATATATATTTTCTCCCCTTGATATGAATTATTTTGTCATCTGCAATACCTTTTGAATTGGACCAACCTAAAATTTTGTCGTTTGGGAAAGGGTTAAATAAATCCTTTCCAAAACAAACCAATAAATATTTTGATATTTCTTGAAAGAAAAAGTTTTTTAAAACATTTTGGATAATGGGAAAATGCTAATACATTTTGTACCAAGGAATTTCTCCTATCCTCCCTATGTTTTGTGTGTCATAATTTACAATTACAGCAACATCTAGTTAAATACTTATCATTTCGCTGCTTTTCAACAAAAACATCGTAACTGCAGCTTAAAACAAGCTGCAGTTATGATGTTTTTGCTGAAAAGCAACAATTTGCAAGACATTTGAATGCAGATTCATGTTGCCCATAAAAATCATGTAGATTTCACAGACTTTGTCTTCAGGGACTCATCTGCTATATGAAAGAAATATTAGATGCCACAATGCAAGCCGTCGTTGTTGCCAGACTGTCATCAGATTGTTTTTAATAAATCCTTTCTTAAACAAACCAAGATTCTGATATATCTTGAAAGGATTTTTTTTTTTTGAAAACATTTTGGAAAATGGAAGGAATGCCTATACTCAGAAATTTGTTCCTTTCCTTTCAATGTTTTGTGTGTCGTTATTTACAATATTTTACTTTGTACCCGGTAATTATAATTTTACTAGTACAGCAATATTAAGGTGGCCGAATTTGATTCGAGTGCGCATCCAAAACGCGCATGCTGTCGTAAATAAGAGAGCGACCTAAAGATTCAGAAAAAAGGGTAGAAAGTTAGATCCGTTACATTTTTTAGTTAAACTATACAAACTTTTGCATCAGTTTTTCATCGAACAAGAATAAAACGTGCAAAATATGTCAGGCCGTATTTGAAATGTTTTGATGACGTCATTTAAACATGTGCGTTTTGGCGTTCAAAGTAACGACATCGGTACCCCACAGAAAATGTCCGTGGAATACCACTGGAATACCATTGAATACCACTGGCATTTAAAATACCGGTCGAAAGCCACTGGTATACCAGTGGAATCAAGGCCGTCAGTGGTATTCCACTGGTATTTGTAATGGCTTTCGCTGGTATACCACTGCTGAGTGCCATTGACACAGGCATTCCAGTGGAATACCAGTGATAACAAAACTGGCAGTGGTATTTGAAATGCCAGTGGTATAAATAGCTGCTGCACGCATGCATGAATAGGAAATGGTTTCCAGTGGAATTTTAATATTATAAAAATTATACAACATAAACAATTAAGTCTGTCTACACTTTATTGTTTATGTTGTTTCAGTTATATGGTTTGACCTTTTTTTGACCCCTTCAAAAGCAGTTTTGACTCCAAGAACTTTAAGGTCAAGGGGTCAATGACTCCCTAATTTTAAAAGCAAGCACACAAGCCTGTCATTATAATTCAATGAAGAAATTTCTTCCCATGAAAAAAATTCCCATAGAGTGTCAATGATATCTTTGCAGGCACTGTTTGATAACTTATTTCGCAAAAAAAACATGACATCAGTGAAAGTGCTTGATAATCCTGTCTCGGTAGATTAGGAATCTTTGAACTGTTTGACACAACGTCATCTTCAGAATCGTCAATTTCTGATGTCAGATTACTTGAGCATGTACTATCACTATCAGATAAATAATTGTCAAAGGCAACTGAACACATGTCATTATATTTTCATCAATAGATACTATATAGTATACAAGTTTCACCACTTTAATGTTCATTGCAGCTTGAATTTTCAGAAAAATTAATAACAGTAGACAGGGAGCTTTCTGGATCCGTGGGTTGTTGCATAGAACATTGTACCAGAGAGAATTTATCAATGTTGTCAGCAACTTCAATATTAGAATTGAACAACACAGCATTTGTAACATCTTTCAGTTCATTGGAATTCTTGGAATAGCATGTCTCTGATTCACCTTGCCAGTTCCTAAATGTGACGCTGCTTTCTAGCTCCTCTGTTTCTCTGTCTTTTGATGATGGTGCCAGATACAGAGCTACAAAATGGAAAGAAAACATTAGAAAAATCTAAAATAGAGTGAGAGTAAAAATATTTAAGATATACTAGGATGAAAAAGAAACACAGGGTAGCCTAAAATGATTGTTAAATTTACATGGATAAATAATATTATTGGATAATTATATTCATTTTTGTATGAAATGTCATCTGTATGGAACAAGCTGTTTGAAGTTTCAATCGATTTCTGATGCAAATGACATTTCAAACAAATTGAATGTAATAATACAATAATATAATTGATCCCTTAAAACAATAATTTTAGATTATCCGGCTTTATTTTTCGTCCTAGTAATAAGCTTGAATTTTGTATAGTTGTTATATGATCACTTTTGACCAAAAGTCAAAAGAACAATTAGGTCTTCAACCTATCAACAAGGGCCGTCAGAGACGGACAATGCTCCCTGAATAAGGCATTGTCACAAATGTATGCCATGGAGAGCACTTAATTGTCAAGGGCATCTGATTTGCTACTGGAATATGAAATTTCATCAAATTCTGACCATTAGACTAGGAGAAATTAGAGAAAAAGTGTATTTAACCATAAGTTCCCTTTTCCCATGACAAGGCCTCAAATCCAAAAACGGGGAAAGTACATCGGCATTATGTCATAGGGAGTTCACATGGTAAGTTTGATTTGATTTGGCCCAAGGGTTATAATTATGGAGATTTTGCTTCAGACGGATGGACGGAATGACAGACGGACGGACAGACAGACAAAGTGGCGACTATATGCTCTCCCTTCAGGGAGCATAAAAATACCATAATGGTAGCAAGCGCAAATATGATTTTCTTTTGAGCACAGAACCTTTGCTATATAAACAAGAGATGTTTGTAAAACATATATGCCCCCTCAAGGGCCTACATTTGATGTAGTTCAAAGTCGAAGGTCAGGTTAACAAGGTCCAAGGTCATGGTCAAATATGAAAGGTCTTGGTAGGAGGTGTCTATGTGTGAAATATTAAAGCTGTATATGTAAAAGTAAAATGAAACATATGCCAGGTTAAAGTTTTTAAAAGTAGGCCAAATGCCAAGGTCAAGGTCAAATGTGAAAGGTCTTGGTTGGAGGTGTCCGTATGTGAAATATCAAGGCTGTAGGTGTAAAAGGACATGATATATATGCCTGGTTTCAGTCTTTTTAAAAGTAGGTCAAACTCCAAGGTCAAGGTTGCAATATTCAAGGTCATGGTCAAATGTGAAAGGTCTTGGTAGGAGGTGTCTATGTGTGAAATATCAAGGCTGTAGGTGTAATAGGACATGAGATAAAGGCTAGGTTAGATATTTCTAAAAGTAGGTCAAACTCCAAGGTCAAGGTCCAAGGTCATGGTCAAAGTGAAATATCTTGGTTGGAAGTGACCATGTGTGAAATATCAAGGCTGTATATGTAAAATGACATGAAATATAGGCCAGGTTAATGTATTATAAAAGTAGGTCAAACACCAAGGTCAAGGTCACAAGGTCCAAGGTCATGGTCAAATGTGAAAGGTCTTGGTCGTAGGTGTCCATGTGTCAAATATCAAGGCTGTATGTGTAAAAGGACATGAAATATCGGCTAGGTTAAAGTTCTTTTTAAAGTAGGTCAAAGTTCAAGGTCAAGGTCACAAGGTCCAAGGTCATGGTCAAATGTGAAAGGTCTTGGTAAGATGTGTCCATGTGTGAAATACCAAGGCTGTATGTGTAATAGCACATAAGATATAGGCCCAGTTTATTTTTTTTAAAAGTAGGTCAAACTCCAAGGTCAAGGCCACATGGTCCAAGGTCATAGTCGTATGTGATAGGTCTAAGTCGGAGGTTTCCATGTGTCAAATATCAAGGCTGTATGTGTAAATGGACATGATATATCGGCTAGGTTAAAGTTTTTTTAAAAGTAGGTCAAACTCCAAGGTCAAGGTCACAAAGTCCAAGGTCATGGTCAATTGTGAAAGGTCTTGGTAAGATGTGTCCATGTGTGAAATATCAAGGCTGTATTTGTCAAAGTTCATGAAATATATGCCAGGCTTAATTTTTTTTAAAGTAGGTCAAACTCCAAGGTCAAGGTCACAAGGTCCAAGGTCATGGTTAAATGTGAACGATGTTGATAGGAGGTATCTATGTGTGAGATATCAAGGCTGTAAGTGTAAAAGGACACGAGATATAGGCAAGGTTAAGAATTAAGTGTAAAAATCAACAAAGGGCAATAACTCCAAGAATTTGGTTGGCAGAGTTACGGTTCTTGTGCACTGCACCTCTCCATAATGAAATCTATTCATCTGTAAAGTTTCATGATTCTACCGTACATATTTTTTGAGTTGTGCTCCGAACAAGAATCAAATTATAAAATCAACAAAGGGCAATAACTCACAAAAGTTGATCGGCAGAGTTACGGTTCTTGTGCACTGCACCTCTCCATAATAAGATCTATCCACCTGTAAAGTTTCTTGATTCTACCTTACATACTTTTTGAGTTATGCACCGGACAATAATCAAGTTTGAAAATCAACAAAGGGCAATAACCCAAAAAATATGATCAGCAGAGTTACGGTTCTTGTGCACTGCACCTCTCCATAATGAGATCTATCCACCTGTAAAGTTTCATGGTTCTACCTAACATAGTTTTTGAGTTATGCTCCGGACAAGAATCAAGTTATAAAATCAACAAAGGGCAATAACTCAAAAAATTTGATCAGCAGAGTTACGGTTCTTGTGCACTGCACCTCTCCATAATGAGATCTATCCACCTGTAAAGTTTCATGATTGTACCTTACATACTTTTTGAGTTATGCTCCGGACAAGAATCAAGTTATAAAATCAACAAAGGGCAATAACTCAAAAAATTTGATCGGCAGAGTTACGGTTCTTGTGCACTGCACCTCTCCATAATGAGATCTATCCACCTATGTAGTTTCATGACTCTACCTTTAATACTTTTTGAGTTATGCTCCGGACAAGGTTTGGTCTACGGACAGACCGACCGACCGACCGACCGACCGACCGACCGACCGACCGACCGACCGACCGACCGACCGACCTTCCGACCGACCGACCGACCGACCGACACTTGCAAAACAATATACCCCCATTTTCTTCGAAAGGGGGCATAATAACCATAGGAATTAATGGTTTTGCCAAAACAAGACTGCCATCGTCACAATACACAGGCCCCTTTGCTGCCTTTTCACGAAATGTAATTCACACACTATTAATTTTGAAAGAGGCAAATTTAAAACATTTGCAGACAACTCTTCCTACCTGTCAAGTTCAAACTGTTCAATATGATTGATTGATTGAATGGGGTTTACACCTCTTTAACCATTTCCTAAACAAGCAGGGTTTCCATTAGGACAAGAATCCCAAGAGTCATTGACCCTTGAGACCAAAATCCCAAGAGTCAAAATGAAGCACGAGAAAAATCAAACCGTAATCGATTGATAAAGGGGTGGAGGGGGGGGGCAATGTTTAGATATGTTCTTTACTCTTTAGAGTTTATTGTAACATTCTCCCAAACTTAACAAGGTTAAACTTCTTTTGAAAATACTGGGGAAAAGGAAAAATGCTGATTTATATGAAAATGTATGAAAAAGTTTCAATAAGACCAAAGTGCTTATTTTAATAGTAAATGTAACACCTTTTCAACCTTTAGAGCGCTACAGATGAGAAGGGATATTGACTTTTCAAAAAGCATTGTTGTTATCAAACCCTATGTTGAAGGTACTCATTGGAATCAACTCATTCATACTATTCAAATGAGTACCCACAAGATGGCGTTTGGATTTGAAATTGAAGGTTAGGAATGCATTTGCCCCCATTTTACACCCTCCCCCCCCCCCCCCCTTTATTAACAAATTTAGTACAAGATTGAAATCTTGTGTTTAATGGTAGAAATCAAATTTTTGATATTGAAAAGCTAATTTTTTTCATTTATGCCAAGGAAATTTCGTAAAAAAATATTTGTTTGATAAAGTGCACCTTTAAATTTTCCTTTGATAATGCCGTGTCTAAACCACGAAAACCCATGACAATTGTGATATCTGATCATTTTACCTTTTCTTTTAGAACTTAAACCAGCTAGATCAATTATATTTTGAATAAGTAAGAAAACTTAGCATTAATTAATCCAGGTTCAAGGGATTCTGTTTGATATTCAATGATAATGTAATCAGAATTTCATGGCCGCCGCGGAGAGCTACCTGTTGATTGATGATAAAATTAAACTTCTTCGAGTTCTTGGTATTTTTACGAGCAGATTGTGTATTTTATTGCCACACAGTTACTTCAAATCAAATAAAGGACTGTGACAAATTAATTAATGGATTTACGACTGGTAATCTGCATGCATCACTGATGTCAAATTAACACTTTACACACGACCTGCAAATCAGCGAAAGATTGCGTAACACAGATTATCGATTTTTTACTGCTCTGAACTAAAGGTGTGACCTGAATAATGGGTCAATTAGTAGATATCCCTTGATCTTGAATGATGGGTGACGCATGGGTCGTAAAAATCAAGGGTCAGAATGACGCATCAGTTGAAATTTCTGAGAGTCAAATTGGGGTCATTTTCATTTTTCATGCGTCAAAACCCGAGCTCCCGGGTCAAACGGAAACCCTGAACAAGACTGGGTTTTGATGTTCCTATTTGAAAAGGCTTGGGAAAACATTGAGGCAAAAGAAGAAAATGCTGATTTTCACCTTTTGTCTCAATATTTTCTGTGTTGTTATTTACAACTTCCATTGACAAAATAACACTAATTTTGGTGTCTTCAACTACTTTCGAAAGGGAGCATACCCAAATTTAGCTGTTTGGGAAAGGGTTAAACTGCAATGGTAATATCAAGCCAGCCTGAGCACCTAACCATGGATTCCTATCGTTTCTCTCATCATCCTTGATTCATGCATCCCTACCAAAACAGACAGACAAAAACGATGACGCCAATGTATGTCTGTCACCGCCTCCGGCAGTGTATAAAATGGGACACATTTAAAAAAGAACAAGAAAAACAAGAAAGGATGGAGTAAAGCTACTAAAATACAAATTGAGCTCCAAGTAGTAGAGGATTGAAAGATTGATCAATGGTGCATGAAAGGTAAGGGTCATGAGTCTCATGACATCATGTAAAGTCAGCAGTATCAAGGTCAACTCGTCTAGTCCCTTTACACAAAGCAATCTGTTTCTATTATGAACCAATCAAAACTTTTACACACGCTAAATTTTGTAAGATGTAATTTCTATTGATGGATATTTTATTAGTTTTTATTCTAGAGGTAAGAATTTGTTTTAATCGTAACCCTGTTTGCCGGGAATAAACTGTAGATGGCTGGTTTGTTGTGACTTTTTTCTCGGCGATATAACCTTTTCCCAAACAAACTTAGTAAATAAAAAAATTCGTACACAGTATAAAGCTTGAAAAATACTTAGGCAGACAATATTTTAGACTGAAATACAACAAAGAATCTGTTCTTTTTTATTTTTCTCCACTTTCACCTTCGATAATCAATTGATTCCCGACAGACATTACGGACTAACTACTTTCTGATGTAACAAAGAGTAGTTGATAAAGGGCAGAAATACCGGTACGGTAGAATCCGAACCGGTTACAGGTTTTTCATTTGAGCAGACCGCCGTTTATCGTATACCGGTAAACTGTTTGACCCCTAAAGGATTTAGTGAATTTATACAACAAATTACTATTAAAATATATTCAATACAATAATTTACCATTTGAATCCGTGTGTCTGCAGTGGTAATTTTACTGCGTTTATTCTGCCTCCAATGCATTGTAGAACGTGGCACTGGAATAGTTCCATCATCAACACTTATTTTCACTCGCTGTAATGGACCTGGCAATAGTAATTGAGATGAACATTCAAAACAAATTGTCATTATACCTTACTGGGTTTATCTTTATTATTTTAAATGTATATTTTTTGTATTTTTAATAATATATCATAAAATAATTGTTTGATAATGTCTCATTCTAATAAATTTCAATTTCACTTTTAATTTTATGTAAATTTCCTTACAGCTGAATGAAGATTGAATACTTTTATATTTGTAATTAAAATGCTGAATAAATAATAAAAATTTATAAGGCATTGGCATAAAATGAATTGGGGCCGAATTTCACATTGGACTGAGTTGACGATGGCCCGACTTGACCAGCCACCTGATTAGCAGCATTATCCACATATTATACATAATAAAAATCTTACCTAAGTCGTGTATTTTAGACTGTAAATGTGTAAGAACCCTCTGCTTTGTTGACAATATTCTACTGCATATATCATTTCAACATTGAATGAGACATGCAACATACGGGTCCCTCAAAACCAACCCAGCCTAACCAAATCTGTTAGCTTGAATTTGATTGGTTCAAAGACGGACTATTAACCAATCGCTATTTTCGAAACATGCCGTGTTGACTGGTTTTCCATTATGAAGGAATTACTTGCCTTTTTCAAAGAAAAGTTAAAGAACCAGCCTCATCATCACTTGAGTCGGCGAGCCGGTAAAATTCGAAATGGTTGACGAATCCATGAAAATTTATTTTCTAGTGCAGTGGGAAGATAGGATTATTTATGAGTGTCATTGAGCCGAAATGCGTAGTTACACCTAGGAAAAGCGCTGAAGACTATCAAGAGGGTGAATTCATTGCAGCCACAGGTCTCCCAAACTAAAACATACGAGGCAGCGTCATAATCCATCGTAAGTATTTATCCACAACTGCAGTCATGGCGAAGACCGTCGGACCTACGGACCTGTCTAATGAAATTACACTATGTCCGATATTTTTTTCCTTTCTGTCAGTTCAACTGTCCGACACTAATTTTGAGGTTTGTGTGAAAATTAAGATGGACAATTTACTTAAACAAGAACTAAGAATATAAATTAAAAGATAAATTTTTATACCTTTTTTCAATAATCCATGCTATCAATCTAGTAAATTTCCATCCCTTAACTAATGTGAGTCACCAAAAATGGACCAGTCAATTACAAAGCGTGGGTAGAATCAGACATCAAAAGACTGTACCCGGGAAGTGTTGGGATGTGTTGGCACCAGGCCAAAAACATTGTAAGTTGACCCTTTTCTTTTTTGGATGAAACATAGATGTATCCCTTTACACTTGTCTTTTCTTTATTCAATATATTTATGGATCTGTCTTAAGTGCAGTACCCAAGAACCAATTAAGACTACTCATCCTATTTAATGATTTATTGCCCTTCCTTGATTGACAAACATTAGGCCATCGACCTGCTTTTATGGAGGGGCATAAAAGTTTAAGGAACATCTCTCGTTCTTCTAATTTTTGTAGCTCCACTGGCCTTTCAGGCCAGCGGGCTATTGTCATGGCGATGTGTCCGTCGTGCGTCAGTGTGTGCGTGCGTCTGTGTGTCCGTCCGTGCATCCGTAAACTTTTTCTTTATAATTCTTCTCCTCAGAAACTACTGGATGGATTTCAACCAACCTTCAAAGGAATGATTCTCAGTGTTTCCACTGACTTTCAAATTTGGGGGTAAAAACCATGATTTTTCAGCATGCTTGTACCCCTTCTGTAAGAAACAAAGAAGGCTGCTGGCAAAATTTGGGGGTAAAAGATTGAATTTGGGGGTGAAAAACCCCCATTTTGGAGCTTTTGGAAACTCTGATTCTTGGGTGACCCTCTCTCAGATTCCTTCAATGAATTTGGATTGAACCAGAATAACCCGAGTTATCTGCCCTTGAATGTCAAAAATAGCTGGTTTTGACTTTATTTTTGCTCTAAAATCTACAAATATTGAACAATCATTACAAAACTTGGACAGAATATATGTAAGCATAATATCCTGCCTCAGTGTAATTTTCAGCATGTTCATTCCCATCAAAGACCAGACTAATATGGGATCACCCA
The DNA here is from genome assembly GCA_963680895.1 of Fragum sueziense. NCBI lineage: Eukaryota > Metazoa > Mollusca > Bivalvia > Cardiida > Cardiidae > Fragum > Fragum sueziense. The sequence continues at coordinate 25,029 of CAVMGG010001027.1, read as the reverse complement.
TGATGGGCAGCTGAACAGTTATTTGTCAAAACTAAAATATAAAATTCATTAAATTCAGTTGTTTTTCAATGGAATACCAGTGGCATTTCACTGGAATACCAGTGATATACTTTTGTCATATTCAGTGGAAGGCAAGGGCATACCAGTGGTATTTCATTGGAATTTCACTGGTAATTCCGGTGGAATACCGGCGAAAATGCCAGCGAAATTTACCAGTGGCATTCCAGTGGTAAAGTCAGTGGGATACCAGTGGTATTTCATTGGAATTTCACTGGTAATCCCGGTGGAATACCGGTGAAAATGCCAGCGAAATTTACCGGTGGCATTCCAGTGGTAAAGTCAGTGGGATACCAGTGGTATTTCATTGGAATTTCACTGGTAATTCCGGTGGAATACCAGCAAAATTCCAGCGAAATTTACCGGTGGCATTTCCAGTGGGATACCAGTGGTATTTCATTGGAATTTCACTGGTAATTCCGGTGGAATACCGGCGAAAATGCCAGCGAAATTTACCGGTGGCATTCCAGTGGAATACCACTGGAATACCACTGCCTTTTTTCTGTAGGGTAATACGGTAAAGTTAAGTTACACAAAATCGGCCGATTTCTGACGAATTTATCGTTAGAAAAGTCCAAATTTGGTTCGAAATATCGGAATCTACTGACTTTTGTCTAGTACGTTCCTCTTTCACACTACAGTTCAAGACATTACACCAATGTTAGACAAGAGGACCATGATGGTCCTATATCGCTCACCTGAACCAAAATGATATGAGCAACACTTTAGTTCAATTTAATTAATATTTATGACTAAGACTTTGAACTAAATATGAACTTATGGTCAATAACATTGTGAAATCAAACTCATCCGAGATCTTATGGTGCCCAACATTGTTTTTTTCAAATAATTGTAGATTCTAGAGTGTAAACGACGTCGAAAACAGCCAAAAATGGCAATTTTATCAAATTCAAGGGCACATAACTCTAATCTTTCTGAAAATCAAACTCATGTGAGATCTTATGGTCTCCAACATTGTGTCAAAGTTTTGTCTAGATTGATTTATAATTGTAGATTCTAGAGTGTAAACAAGGTCAAAAACGGCCAAAAATGGCAATTTAATCAAATTCCAGGGCACATAACTCTCATCTTTCTGGTCAAATCATACTGAAAATCAAACTCGTCTGAGATCTTATGGTCTCCAACATTGTGTCCAAGATTTGTCTTCATTGGTCAATAATTGTAGATTCTAGAGTGTAAACAAGGTCGAAAACAGCCGAAAATGGCAATGTTGTCAAATTCAAGGGCACATAATTCTCGACTTTCTGATCTGATCAAATTGAAAATCGAACTCATCCAAGATCTTATGGTCCCCAACACTGTGTCAAAGTTTTGTCTTGATTTAATAATAATAGAAGATTCTAGAGTGTAAACAAGGTTGAAAATAGCCGAAAATGGCAATTTTGTCGAATTCAAGGGCACATAACTCTCTTCTTTCTGGTCAGATCAGACTGAAAATCAAACTCATCTGAGATCTTATGGCCTGCAACATTATGTCCAAGTTTTGTCTAGATTGATCAATAATTGTAGATTCTAGAGTGTAAACAATGTCAAAACTAGGTATTTTTCACATTCAAGGGCAGATAACTCCTGACTTTCTTGTTCGATCTGACATATAATCGAACTCATCCGAGATCTTATGGTCATACATCTTTTGACCAAGTTTGGTCAAGATTGGCTTATATTTGTAGATGCTAGAGTGTAAACACGAAATTGTGGACGGACGGACGGACAGACAGACGGACAGACAGACGGACAGACAGACGGACGACGGACAAAAAGTGACCACAATAGCTCACCTTGAGCACTTCGTGCTCAGGTGAGCTAATAAATATAGCTTATTCCAAAGCCATTTAGGCCTAAAATTTCCCCTTCCCACAATAGAATAAAACAATTTTGATACGTTAAACATTTATTTTAAAATCTATTTTATGTTTTAATCAAACAAGCAACATATTACGATCATGATTATGACTGCTTTTTGGTCAATAATTCCTATAACTATGTACTAATAGCTATACAAAATCGAGCTAAAAGGCTGCTTTTTCTGTTGAAAAGTACACGTTTGAGACGGTCTCCCGTTTATGTACAGTGGTGACATTTGTTTTATTTCTTTATTTTACAGATCATTTTCTGGTTCATCAATTACCAAATCATTATCAAATTCTCTGAGGCAGAAATTTCTAAAATTTTAACATTTGCGTCAAAAATCAGCTGAAACACTGCTATTTCGGCACTTTTGAGACAACCCCAAATTCATATACTGCTGTGACTTTTGTTTTTTATTTTTTATTTTACAGATCATTTACTGGTTCATCAATTACCAAAACATTATCAAATTCTCTAGGGCAGAAATTTCTATAATTTTAACATTTGCGTCAAAAATCAGCTGAAACACTGCTATTTCGGCATTTTTGAGACAACCCCCAATTCATATACTGTGGTGACTTTTGTTTTTTATTTCTTTATTTTACAGATAAATCATTGGTTCATCAATTACCAAAACATTATCAAATTCTCTAGGGCAGAAATTTCTAAAATTTAAACATTTGCGTCAAAAATCAGCTGAAACACTGCTATTCCGGCACTTTTGAGACAACCCCCAATTCATATACTGTGGTGACTTTTGTTTTTTATTTCTTTATTTCACAGATCATGACCAGGTTCATCAATTTACAAAATATTATCAAATTCTCTAGGGCAGAAATTTCTAAAATTTTAACATTTGCGTCAAAAATCAGCTGAAACACTGCTATTCCGGAACTTTTGAGACAACCCCCAATTCATATACTGTGGTGACTTTTGTTTTTTATTTCTTTATTTCACAGATCATGACCATGTTCATCAATTTACAAAATATTATCAAATTCTCTAGGGCAGAAATTTCTAAAATTTTAACATTTGTGTAAAAATATTCAAATTTCCCATTGGCCTCTATTTTAAAAATAGCCATTTCAGTGCTGGGTTTTGAGACGGCCCCAATTCTTTCCCTAGATGGTGACTTATCTTTTTTATTATCTTAAAATGTCAGTAAGGATTCACTTTATAACATGCGACAGTATGAGTCAATTCTCTAGGGCAGTTTTCTTGTTATGGAATCGCATTCGGTCACCTTAAGTTAGATATCTATCATTTTGCAAGACATTTGAATATAGATTACCAGCAGTCTGAAATGTTTGTTGCCCATAAAAAATCATCTAGATTTCACAGACTCAGTCATCAGGGACTCATCTGCCATATGAAAGAAACATAAGATGCCACAATGCAAGCTTTCTTCTTGCCAGACTGTCATCAGATTGTTTTATACCACACCAAATTACCTGCTATCACTCAGGCTGTTGCAATCACCGGGAAATATCACCATTACAAAAAGTCACATTTTACATTAAAGATACATATTTACAGTTACTTTCTTATTTTCGGGGTAATTTCCTGTAAAAATAACTCTACATAATTAAAAGTTTAAATATGGCCTTTAGTTTTTCTCTCTGATCTGTATTGGCTTAGATTATGACGGATTTAAAACCCACTATCACATCATTTCATAAACATGATCAACCCGCTTTTAAATATCTTACATACTTTTACACCGCTGCATGATTATCGATTTATGTCATTCACTGTATGAATCTTGTATTCTGCCTTAAGGGGGAATGCTCCAGTTTCCTAAATTTTTTCCCAATAATAGAATTTATTCATATTTTGTATGTTGAAATTAAATGTTATTACCAATTGAAAAATAAAATAACAAGAGCTGTCACTGTAAGATGACAATGCCCCCGACACCGCTTTGATTTTAAATTATGGCCAATCTATGTTCAAGGTCAAGGTCATCCAGGGGTCAAGGTCACCAAAGTATGTGCCTACAGAAAGGTAATGTACCAAGGAATGTTGTGGTAAAGTATGAAGCGAATATGTTAAGTAATAAGGAAGTTATGGCCAATGTTAAAGTTTTTGGATGGAATGACGGACGGACAGACAGACGGACAGACAGACGGACAGACGGACGGACAGACGGACAGACGGACAAGTCAAATTTATGATGCCTCCCTATCGGGGGCATAAAAATGGGTGGTCAGCGATCTTGTTTGAATTTTATTGGCATTCGTATCACATACCCCTACATCGAAAAAATGCACAATTTCTTGCACCTGTCCAAGGTCACTAAAATGCTGATAAAAAGCTGTATATTCATCATTTAGTCCCCAAAAACGTATTTAAAGTAACCCCTTTACATCTATTATGAACAGAAAACCCAAAATATGTGCTATTATAAATGCGTAATTGTATAAAACAGCATGCTCACATGTTCGGTTAGATCAACGAAGCTGGAGTGGTTTATGTCAAAATTTGCATATTTTTGGAAATATTTCAAGTCCTACATAATAGAATTTGATAAAACTCGCTCATTGTATTAAGCAACATGTCCTGGTAATAATTCAAAAAGAAAATGTATAGGTCAGCGCACTTATTAGTGAATTACGGCATTTTTTATCAGCTACACATGAATAAAATGATGCAAAACAGTGGTAACTGCATACACACAGACGACTGTCCTGCTCTAAATATTCGATTTCCATCTTGAGAAAATCAGTTTCGCATAATAAATACACTTTTACCGTCCAAAATGGTAAATTGTAATGATGTGTTATATTATTGAAAATCTGGTAGCGAAACATATTGGTACGAAACATTTAAATTACTACAGTAAAGTCCGAGTGTTCAGAAAAACTGGAGCATTCCCCCTTAAAAAGTCTATAAACGGTGGGACAACATGTTAAAAGCCAATTTCTAATATTGGATCATAAGGGATTTAGGCCTGGGGATACTGAAAAAGGTTAGTAGATCACCATCAAAGACTAGACTTAATTGTTGCTAGCTTCAAGATAGTAACCAATGATCACTAACCAATGATCACTAACGACCTTCTTCTACATTCTGTTAATTTGGGAATATCCATCAATATTTAATGGGATAATAGCAGTTCTACTGATTAACTGGTCTCGTTTTGATCAGAAATTAAGGTGATTTGCAGGATAATTATGTCCCAATAGACTTACTAATAACCCTTCACCAGTACATCCTTTTACAGTAATTTACCATAAATATTGTTTGACCCATTACCAGATGGCAAAAAAAGAGTAGATTTGCCAAAATTGAATTCATTTCCCACAATTTCAAGTAAATAAAATTTTACCCTCATCTTGTAGGGTGTCAAAAGCATCATTTAGTGGGAATGGACTCATCAAAAATGTTTGCAGGCAAGTAGACATATTGCCAAAAATTAATCTATCTATGCAAGGGTGTCAAAATGTTCTTGTCCAAAATGGCAAAGTGATACTCATGACTATGTAAATAGCTACTTTCAAGTCAACACATTTTTAGGTCGGGAAATCTCTTCGAGATTTTCCTAACTATAGCTACGCAATGCTTGTAACTTTTTTCTATCTTTTTCTATCTATACCTCGTATCTGCGGCTTTGTTTTATCTGCAGATACGAGGTTTTCGATATCATCTGGCCGCCGCATAGTCGTTTGTCTGAGTCCGCCGCGAAAAAGTAGACCTACCCTTGAACAATTCAAAATTGCTCAAATAACAAAATCATCGTTAATAGACTTTCATTTCCTAATTGTTTTATTCTAGTTCAGAGAGATTCATGAGCGATGGCATGAATATTTGTGACATGTACCTATTATATTCCCCTTTCCCAAATGGCAAAAATTTGGACTCTTCCAATTTGGTAGATGCTACAGACAACAGAATTGACATTGATCAGGATAAGGTTGTGTCCAATATAGCGCCGAAAACATTCAGGAAGAAAATGCTGGCTGTCAGCATGCGTTTTCTTTTCAAAAGCCTTTCCCATGTTATAGGAAAACATCAAAACCAAAGTTTGTTTGGAAAAAGGGTTTATCTATGAAATATTCAGTACTTCTTCATATAATTGCTTTTAGCAATCATAAAACATATGTCAGTTTTTCACCCAGTGCTAAAAATCCATGAATGCTTTTTCCTCAAAATAATCTGAATTACTTTTGTGATCATTTCTGATTAAAGTAAGTTCATGGTGATTAATCACATGACTCAGAATTTCAGAAAATCATCAATATGTTTGCTAATACTTGACCAATTTGAATTCGGTTTGATGCAGAGAAGGTGGGAAAATGCTAGGAATATTATCTAAGCTGGACGTGGTGGCTTTTTGAGAAATCAACTGATAAACAAGAGCCGTCATCGATGGATTATGCTCCCCGAATAAGTGTTTGTCACAAAATAAAAATCATGATACATTAAGCCCCCTTTTCCCATGACAGATTTTTTGTACACACATTATTTATATAATATGGTCTAGAACATCTCATTTATCACAAAAGCACAAAATTTCATTAAATTCTACCCATTTAATGAAGAGAAATTGGAGAAAATCTAATTTATACATTAAGGCCCCCTTTTCCATGGCGCAGCCTCAAATCAACAAATGGAGGAAAAGATCCCTAGGAATTATCCCTGGAAGTTCACATGTCAAGTTTCGTTGAATTTGGTCCAAGGGTTGCTGAGATATGGCTGTGGACGGACGGACGGACAAATTATCATACATTAAGCCCCCTTTTCCCATGACAGATTTTTTGTACACACATTATTTATAGAATATTGTCTAGAACATCCCATTTATCACAAAAGTACAAAATTTCATTAAATTCTGCCCATTGGATGATGAGAAATTGGAGAAAATCTAATTTTTACATTAAGGCCCCTTTTTCCATGACGCAGCCTCAAATCAACAAACGGAGAAAAAGGTACCTAGGGATTATCCCTAGGAGTTCACATGTGAAGTTTGGTTGAATTTGGTCCAAGGGTTGCTGAGATATGGCTGTGGACGGACGGACGCACGGACGGACGGACGGACGGACGGACAGCATGGCGACTATATGCTCCCCCGAAATTTTTTCGGGGAGCATAAAAAGTTATTGAAGATCAACCAATTTGGTTGATCTTCAATTAACCTTTTTATCAGCTGATTTTTCAAAAATTTGCCACAGCCATCTAATGCGCGACGTCTGTCCACATTCTCTGCTTTAAAGCTGGAGGGTAACAGATGGTCTAATTGCAAAAAATGAAATTTTTTGAAAAAATATGCAAAACTTTTGTGTTGACCACCTCAGGATGGTTAATAATATGCGATTCAGACAGAGAATGAGCCGAATTTACAAGACAGATAGCCGAATTTAGGGAGAATCCAAACCTAAACTCATTGGCGTTACAGATGGGGTTAAAATTATTTTTAACCTGTTGCGCATGCGCATACAGCATACAGCGCGGACCAAGATTTGAACGAGATTCATAGGTCAAGGTCGTCGTACATGTCTTCTACAGCGGTCACATGTAAAAGAACACGTTTCACTCGCATGACCAAAGTCTCGCAACCTATCGTTTCTATAAATAGCCGAAATGGATTTGAAAATCCCACAGACCATTTACGCTTCAAAAAAATATTGAGGAATTTAGCGCAATTGGAGTGCAATTAAGTTTGTTGAATGAACTGGTATAAAAAGCGATTACATAGTCCTACTAATCACCATAACACGGGTGGTAAACAGAGAAACTAGCTCCAAAAAGAGTCAACGGTATTTCGTTTCCTCGTGACATCCGGCCTATATCGAGGTAGTTGCATAGAGCGAAAATCTGTAAACAAAGGTAGGTCACGAACACATTTTTTCTACAAATATTTCTTTTACAACGAGTTTTTGAAAAATCCGGCGATGCTGTAATATGAAGAAATGGTCGAAGTTTGTTGTGCACGAGATTATACGGTGTTAGTGAGCAGAGTTTGAATACAATCGTTGAAAAACATTTCAAGATCGAAAGTAAAAACTTTTTTACTTTCGATTTTGAAATGTTTTTCAACGACTGTATTAAAACCCTGCTACTAATACCGTATACTCTCGTGCACAACAAACTTCGACCATTTCTTCATATTACAGCATCGCCGGATTTCTCAAAAACTCGCTTTAAAAGAAATAATTTTAGAAAATGTGTTCGTGACCTACAAATTTTCGCTCTATGCAACTACCTCTTTTTGGAGCTAGTTTCTCTGTTTACCACCTGTGCATAAAAAGGTTTGTAAAGTTGTTTTTTGGAACAAATCTGGAAAAATGGGCCTTTAAGGGGGAATGCTCCAGTTTCTTAATTTTTTTCCCAATAATAGAATTTATTTATATTTTATATGTTGAAATTACATGTTATTACCAATTGAAAAATGAAATAAAAATGGGTGGTCAGCGATCTTGTTTGAATTTTATAGGCATTCGTATCACATATCCCTACATCGAAAAAATGCATAATTTCTTGCACCTGTCCAAGGTCACTAAAATGCTAATAAAATGCTGTATAATGATCGTTTAGTCCCGAAAACGGATTTAAAGTAACGTCTTACATTTAATACGAACAGAAAACCCAAAATATGTGCTATTATAAACGTGTAAATGTGTAAAACAGCATGCTAACATGTTCGGTTAGATCAACGAAGCTGGAGTGTTTTATATCAAAATTTGCATTTTTTTGGAAATATTTCAAGTTCTACATAATAGAATTTGATAAAACTCCCTCAATGTATTAAGCAACATGTCCTGGTAATAATTCAAAAAGAAAATGTATAGGTCAGTGCACTTATTAGTGAATTACAGCAATTTTTATCAGCTACACATGTATAAAATGACGCAAAACAGTGGTAACTGCATACACACTTTTGACTGTCTTGCTCTAAATAATCGATTTCCATCTTGAGGACATCAGTTTTGCATAATAAATACACTTTTTCCTTCGAAAATTGTAAATTGTAATGATGTGTTATATTATTGAAAATATGGTAGCGAAACATATTGATACGAAACATTTAATTTACTACAGTAATGTCCGAGTGTTCCAAAAAACTGGAGCATGCCCCCTTAAGCAGAATTCAAATCAGTCCAGTATTAACAAAATTATTGAAGATTTTCTGAAATTGTTGTATCACATGAATATCCACAGTGAAGTTCTACCATCTAACTGCTTCAGTCTTTGACTTCATTGAGAGTACTCAAAGATTAAATAGCGTTCGGTTTTCCGTGCGAACAAATACGTCATCGTCACGCCTCACTGGTCTAAAAATAGATTGGGAATCCCTTATCGTACAAATATGGCTGTGAATCTTGCGAAGTTTTTTCATGTTCAACTTGCCGAAGATAACATTCTAAGAGCTTGATTGTTGTAATCATTTGTTAAGAAACATTCTAATTCCGAGTTGAGAAGGTTGTTGCACTGTCGTGTATTTTTTAAGATCAGTAACTATGACAGTAGCAGTTGACAAGTAATGTTTACATATACGGACATGTCCTGACTTCATCGTGCCGCTCGTGCGTGCTCGCTTACCCTTTCCAAAACGACATAATGTCATGTCTGGCCGAATAGAAAAAAAGTCTGCAGAAGACAAAACGGATGTGAATATTTTTAGTGTTTTATCTCGGGGAAAATATTGAGGCAAAAGAAGAATGATCATCAATATCCAAAGAAGTTATTCACACCCATTTTGCCTGCTGTGCATGCCTTTTCGATTTTGTCGATCATCATTTTCTTCTTTTGCCTAAATGTTTTCCCAAGAATTTTCTGTTGGGGACGTCAAAACCAGTCTTGTTTGGGAAAGGGTTAATATAGAAAAAACTAGAATTTGTCGCTGAATGTGATTTGATACCCCCATAGGCTTTCACTACAACAATGGACAATAACTCACAAAATAAGCAAGATAGAGTTATGTTCCTTGTACGTTGCACTTCTCCTTGGTGAGATCTAGCTACCAGAGAAGTTTCATGATCATAGCTACTTTACTTTCAGACTTTTCGATGTTTTTTCTGGTTAAGCTGCTGAGGAATCTCAAGAAAAAACGTTTGTCATTTCTGGTCTGTCTCCGTATCTGGAAGCAATGTTGCATGCTGCATATGCGCAATGTTTCGTAGTTTTAGTTCCCGCCTGCATTTTCTATGATCGACTAATATCGCGCTTGAAAATAATAATTCTTTGCTAACACGGTTACGAAAAATTGTCCGATTCATGACCGATAAACAAAATATTAGACTGGTACCCGGCAAACGTTGTTGGGGGTATTCCCATTGGAAATCTATTTTTAGCACACGAAAGCGGGAAAACCGTTCGCTATTTTGTCTATTCTGCGCTTTTTTTCAAAATCTGCAGACAAATTTCTCCACAAAAATTCAGAAAACAAGAATGATACTAATCTATTGTCTGCATACAGACAGATGATATCATTTTTCTAAGAAAATTGTTTTTTCCATGCAAAGCTCTTTTGTGCTGGAAAAAGCAATTTAACCCTTTCCCAAACTGCCAAAATTTGGTCTTTTCTGATATGAGAGCTGCTGCTGACAACAAAAATGATGACATACATACGTGATTTGTGTAAAATATGGCACAGAAAATATTGAGACAAAAGGAGAAACTGCTGTTTATCAGCAGTTTCTTCTTTTGTCTCAATGTTTTCCCAAGTCTTTTCTGTTAGGGATGTCAAAACCAGATCTTGTTTGGGAAAGGGTTAAAAAACTCAATCCTAAACAGTAGAAAGAGCTGCATGATGGTCCCATTGTAGCAGGCATAATCATGATTTCTTAGTGCGCATGGGTAACGTTAAGGACTGGTCACATACATGATTTCACATCCACATCACGGCCGGAGCACTTCCAAAAGTGGTCACTTTTACAGTTTATTTTTGGACAAAATATGGATATGATGTGGATGCACAATCGTATGTGACGAGGCCTTTAAATACAGGATTAATAAAGCTATAAAGGACTAATAATGAACTTCATTCCAAATCTCAATGAACAGATATTATCAAGAAATAGCTTATTTTCAACTTTTTTGTTTTCTATTCTTCTTTTTTTTCCAAAGTTTTTACTTGTGCAGGAAAAATATGGAATGTGTTTGTGAAACACAAATGCCCCCGAAATGGCCATTTTTTTCTAAAATGTTAAGTTTTCGTGGAGTAAAGGGTTATTAAGGATTAATGGATGACCTTGAGGAAGGTCAAATTGCATGGAACAGATAGATATCATTGAAAGGAAGTTGCATACCAAATTGAGCTTTGTATGTCATATACTTTTGGAGAAAAGGCAAAGGTTAAGTTTTCGGAGTAAAAGGTTAAGTTTTCGTAGAGTAAAGGGTTGATAAGGATTAAGGGATGACATTGAGGAAGGTCAAATTGCATGGAACAGATAGATATCATTGAATGGGAGTTGCATACCAAATTTGAGCTTTGTATGTAAAACACTTTTGGAGAAAAGGCAAAGGTTAAGTTTTCGGAGTAAAAGGTTAAGTTTTCGTAGAGTAAAGGGTTGATAAGGGTTAAGGGATGACCTTGAGGAAGGTCAAATTGCATGGAACAGATGGATATCTTTGAAAAGAAGTTGCATACTAAATTTGAGCTTTGTATGTCAAATACTTTTGGAGAAAAGGCAAAGGTTAAGTTTTCGGACAGACAGACGGACAGACAGACAGACAGACAGACAGACAGACAGACGGACAGACGGACGGACAGACAGACAGACAGACGGACACGAGTAAAACAATATGCCCCCGATCTCTCGATACGGGGGCATAAAAAATCTTGGAAGTATGAAAGCCCTCACAAATCACAACTTTTCTCAAGGCTATCTTCAGAAAATCAAGTAATCTCATAATCCCCCAAACAAACGAGACTTACCTTAGAAGTTGATGTTTGGTTGAGATTCTATCTAGTCATACTTCTACTCGAGGGATCAGATGAGATGCGCGCCAACCGTGACCAAATACTTCAGTGATTCAAAGCTTGTAACAGCAACCAACAAATGCAAAAATACTATATCAATTGAACCAATTGATTTGCAAGTTACTGCTACCTGCTCACAAGGAGTCTACTTCGTAAACCCTGGGAGGGATGATGTTCTAAACCGGGTGGGCATCTGATCCCTCGAGTAGAAGTATGACTAGATAGAATCTCAACCAAACATCAACTTCTAAGGTAAGTCTCGTTTGTTTGGGGGATTCTATTACGTCATACTACTCTCGTGCTCATATGAGACTTCAAAGCCATCGCATTTTTTGGTTGATGGTGACCAAATCATACAAAAAGTAATTTACTAATGTACTTACATAATAAGGGAATCTCTATTGTTTTTCTAGTCTGTCAGTGCCTGACAACACCGTGGAGGCAAATGAACTCTGCCGTTGTTGAATGTCTTTATGATAGTACTGCGAAAATGTTTCAGCATTGGTCCAACCAGCAACTTTCATAATGTCTTGTATTGGAATTGAGCTGGCTTTAGCCTTTGACGTTGAAGCAGCTCTCACGCTATGAGCTTTAAATATTGTAGTATCTATGCCTGATAAATGCATCACTGTTTTCAGCCACCTACTTATTGTGCTTGATGACACTGCTGCATGTGGTTTTAAGTAACTAATGAAAAGGGAATCTTCCTTTTTACGCAAAGTTTTAGTTCTATTTATGTATTCCCGCAAAGTATCTACAACACATAACCTCCTATCTGGAGTATAACTTTTCAGCAATATAAATGGTATTGGCCTCCCTGGCCTGGATTGTTTCAAACACCCTCTTAACTGTACAACAAAGAAATCTGGACCTTTCTTGAGGTCTTTTAATGTCATTAACTGTAATGTTTGAGCTCTAGTGGCGTTAGTTAAGGCGATAAGCATCACTAACTTATAAGTAAGAATTTTCAATGATAACAACTGTAATGTTGGTAACGTTTTCAAATAGTCTATAACTAGTCCTACATCCCATGTTTCTACATATTTAACCTTTGGTGGGCGTAAATTGAAAACACCTGTACAAAAACGTTTTACAAGTGGATGTTGACCAACAGGAAATCCTCCAATAATGATTCCTATAGATGACAGGGCACTACGTGCTACATTAATGGTTTCATATGATAAACCTGAATGAAAAAGTTCTGTTAAAAAATTTAAAACTGAATCTAAAGTAACTTGAACTGAATCAATCTGTCTTTGACTACAGAAATGAAGCCATTTTTTGACGTAAACTGAGTACTGTTTTTGTGTTGATGGTTTCCATGAGGATATAATGACATCGGCAGCTTTTTGCGAAATGTTTCTGTTTTGTAAACTTTTCCTGATAATCGCGATGCCACTAGATTCATTTTCCCTGTCAAAGGGTGTTCTTTCTTGGTTGAAGTTAGAAACAGAGTACTCTGTGTCACTGGAATCACTACCGGAAAGTCTATGAGAAGTTCCAGGAATCTGTTCCACCAATTCTGTGTTGGCCAAAGAGGAAGAATCATTATGCATTCTGCCTCGTCCTTTCTTAACTTCACTAGAGCTCGTCCAATCAAACTGAAAGGACAAAAAATGTAAACATATTTTGAGTACCAGCTATGTGAAAATGCATCAATGAAGAAAGCTTCTGAATCTGGTTTCCATGACACATACTTAGACAACTGTTTATTGACTCTAGAAGCAAACATGTCAATATCTGGGACTCCCCAAATTTGACATACCTTGTCAAAAACCTGTTTATTGAGTTGCCATTCAATATTGTCATTGAAATGTCTGGAACCAGCATCCGAAATGTTTTCTTTCCCAGGAACATGACATGCAGACAACCAAATGTTCCTCTCCATGCACCATACCCACAAATCATGAGCAATAGAATTGCATTCTTTGGATCTACATCCGCCCATATTATTTATATAGGCAATGGCACATGAATTATCTGAAAACACTTTTATATGAATTTGATTCTTGTCTTTGCAAAAAGCTTTCACAGCTAGGCTTACAGCCAGTAACTCTAAACAATTTATGTGTTTTTCTGTCTCTTCAATTGTCCATCGACCACCAATTTGCTCATCATTACATATTCCAGCCCATCCTAAAGATGAAGCGTCTGTGGTAATTACCAAATCATGATTACCACGATCAATTACACGTTTCTGTAAGTGTAAATTGTCTATCCACCATTTCAGTTCTAATCTCATGTCATCAGAAATGTGCATCTTAGCAGAATAACTCCCTTTTGAAATTCTTAAAGCTTCAATTTTTTCTGTCTCTATTTTTCTGTAAAACAGACGACCAAACTCTACAGCAGAGAAGCTTGAAACCATCAGTCCAAGAACTCTAGCAACAGACTTTATAGTATCTGTATTTTTTGAAAATAATTGTTTACATTCTTGGACCAAAACTGCAACTTTATTTTCTGGGAGAGTAACTATCATCTGCACAGAGTCTATATCATTACCCAAAAATGTTAATTTTTGAGTCGGTATCAGAACTGACTTATCTTCATGTATCATGAAGCCTACACTAGCCATTAAATCATATGTTTGTTCAACATTTTCTTCACATTCTGCAAAAGTATCACCTAACAGAATTGAATCATCAATGAATCCCGAATTAGTGTAGCCTTGAACACGTAATGATGAGTAAATTGGCTTCATTATTTTGGTGAATAATCGAGGAGCAAAAGCTATTCCGTTCGGTAAAGCTTGGTACTGATACAAAATACCTGACTTCTCAAAACGTAATTTCACTTGATCTTTCTCCGAGATGAATACAGAATAATACGCATGACGTAAATCAATAGATGCCATGTAACATCCTGGTGTGATAAGTTTTAGGACTGACTCAAATGTGTCCATTTTGAAATGTTTGTATGGTATGCTTTCATTTAGCCTTTTCAAATTCAATATCATTCTGTATTCACCCGGATTCTTTTTGGGAACAAGAAAAATTGGAGAAATAAACTCATTTTCATCATGCTCGACAATTTTAATAACTTTCATGTCTAAAAGTTTTTTAATTTCATTTTCGACAATCAAATCCTCTACAGGATTAAATTTTGATGGCGAGCATTGAAACTGAACAGGATTCAGTCCATCAATGAATTCAATAGAACAACCTTGAATGATGTCCAAAATACTCTCATCCTGAGTAATATTTCTCCAGTTTTCTAAGTGAAATCGAAGTCTACGAGCTTCGAAACCAGAACTCACCTTATTTACTTCTTTTGCCCCTCTCTCGGGTTTTTTGTTCCAGAGTTACCGCCAGAACCGTCACCCCCACGATATGGGAAATAACCTCGAGCTCTGCCACGACGGGCACCTCTGTTGCCCCTTGTATAAGGGCCGCCTCTGTTACCTCGGCCGCGAGAATTGCGACCAACTTTCCCGATCCTACTCATGTCATTAATGTCTTTAACATTTCGATTCACATCAGTTTCATCGCCATATAAATATTCAGTAAATGGCAAACTGGCAGAGGTTAATGGGTAAAACTTTGGGTCCAAGTCATGTTTATGAGCCTCTTTTCTTTTGTTGTTCATGAGTTTGTTGCACTGTCCCAACATTGCAAGCGCGTTTGTACCCCATTCAATGGACTGAGAATCAAAATCTTCACTGTGTTTGTCAAGTACCTTCACAAAGTTTATTGATGACTTAATCACCAGATTTTGAATCATTTGCATTTTAGCATCGTCAGTCTGTGTCTGGGACTTAAGCAATCTCCAGATACCTGGGTTAACACGAGTTTTAGTCAGAGAATCACAATTGGAAGGCCGATATATCTCTTTGCTGATTTCAGAAACTCTGTCATCCGAGACGCCATTCCTAAACGACGAATTCACAAAACTAGCCAAATCGTCATTTATTTCACTGTCCACTTTTTCAGACAAGAGAAATTTGTCTGATAGTCCTTTGAATGTAGTTTTTGTCTTCTTGGACGGAGGACAGTCCTCTGAATCATTGTCTTCACAATGGGACTCAACATTATCAGGGGTATCCTCATACTCCTCGTAATTCTCATCATACGGCTCATAGTAATTGGACTCGTCGTACAAGAAATCAACCCTGTCTGAAAGTTTCTTTATTTGTTCACCTTGATTCAAGACGTTAGAGTTAATTTCTCTCAAAATCAAACCGAGTTCTTTGTTGACATCGAGTGTCTGGACAGGAGCACGTGGACCTACAGCCCCCGTTTGGGCCGTTTTGCTAGTGGTTACCGACTTCGCCGGCGTTTTCTCAGCAGCCTTACTACTTGTTTCACGTTTTTCCTGTTGGGAATTACTCGAAGACTTCGTCGAAGCCACGTTTTCCCGAGTTTTTTCGGTTTGTTTGTCATGCTTTAGCATTGATTCCGCCATCTTGTCCATAGATGTCACGTGGTTGTAATCTCGAACCAAAATGGTTATCAACCTTATTTTATCTGTCTACGACAAATTAAATGTCTATATCAAAACTA
Organism: Fragum sueziense; assembly: GCA_963680895.1. NCBI lineage: Eukaryota > Metazoa > Mollusca > Bivalvia > Cardiida > Cardiidae > Fragum > Fragum sueziense. Next base: position 8,682 of record CAVMGG010001027.1, on the reverse strand, counting down.
CTTCGTAGTTTAATTAATTATAATTACTTCGTAATTAATTTTTATTTTCATCCACGATGAAAAAAGTTACGCTTAGAGACTATAATTGGTCACGGACTGTAGCTCCTACAGTCAATTAGAAATACGTCTGCACCAGACGATTTCTAAAAGCGCACTGAAGTATTTGGTCACGGTTGGCGCGCATCTCATATGAGCACGAGAGTAGTATGACGTAATAGAATTATGGTATCGCTTCTTACAGAAAACTACTCATTAGTGGAAAAGCCAATCATTTTCCAGGGACATCCTTTCATTATAAGGTATATTAATGATACAGAATCAACTATTCTGTTCCCAAACAAGCTCTGATTATGAAGTATATGAAAAAGTTCCAATTCTGTGTATTAAGCCTACCCAAACAACGAAATTCTAGACTTGTCCAAATTCAAAAGTTTCGCATATGCAAAAATTAATAACATGAAAAACAGGATAATCATTTTAACACAAAAGACTTCCCTACAGAAAAAAGGCAGTGGTATTCCAGTGGTATTCCACTGGAATGCCACCGGTAAATTTCGCTGGCATTTTCGCCGGTATTCCACCGGAATTACCAGTGAAATTCCAATGAAATACCACTGGTATCCCACTGGAAATGCCACCGGTAAATTTCGCTGGAATTTTGCTGGTATTCCACCGGAATTACCAGTGAAATTCCAATGAAATACCACTGGTATCCCACTGACTTTACCACTGGAATGCCACCGGTAAATTTCGCTGGCATTTTCACCGGTATTCCACCGGGATTACCAGTGAAATTCCAATGAAATACCACTGGTATCCCACTGACTTTACCACTGGAATGCCACTGGTAAATTTCGCTGGCATTTTCGCCGGTATTCCACCGGAATTACCAGTGAAATTCCAATGAAATACCACTGGTATGCCCTTGCCTTCCACTGAATATGACAAAAGTATATCACTGGTATTCCAGTGAAATGCCACTGGTATTCCATTGAAAAACAACTGAATTTAATGAATTTTATATTTTAGTTTTGACAAATAACTGTTCAGCTGCCCATCATGGGTGATCCCATATTAGTCTGGTCTTTGATGGGAATGAACATGCTGAAAATTACACTGAGGGAGGATATTATGCTTACATATATTCTGTCCAAGTTTTGTAATGATTGTTCAATATTTGTAGATTTTAGAGCAAAAATAAAGTCAAAACCAGCTATTTTTGACATTCAAGGGCAGATAACTCGGGTTATTCTGGTTCAATCCAAATTCATTGAAGGAATCTGAGAGAGGGTCACCCAAGAATCAGAGTTTCCAAAAGCTCCAAAATGGGGGTTTTTCACCCCCAAATTCAATCTTTTACCCCCAAATTTTGCCAGCAGCCTTCTTTGTTTCTTACAGAAGGGGTACAAGCATGCTGAAAAATCATGGTTTTTACCCCCAAATTTGAAAGTCAGTGGAAACACTGAGAATCATTCCTTTGAAGGTTGGTTGAAATCCATCCAGTAGTTTCTGAGGAGAAGAATTATAAAGAAAAAGTTTACGGATGCACGGACGGACACACAGACGCACGCACACACTGACGCAACGGACACATCGCCATGACAATAGCCCGCTGGCCTGAAAGGCCAGTGGAGCTACAAAAATTAGAAGAACGAGAGATGTTCCTTAAACTTTTATGCCCCTCCATAAAAGCAGGTCGATGGCCTAATGTTTGTCAATCAAGGAAGGGCAATAAATCATTAAATAGGATGAGTAGTCTTAATTGGTTCTTGGGTACTGCACTTAAGACAGATCCATAAATATATTGAATAAAGAAAAGACAAGTGTAAAGGGATACATCTATGTTTCATCCAAAAAAGAAAAGGGTCAACTTACAATGTTTTTGGCCTGGTGCCAACACATCCCAACACTTCCCGGGTACAGTCTTTTGATGTCTGATTCTACCCACGCTTTGTAATTGACTGGTCCATTTTTGGTGACTCACATTAGTTAAGGGATGGAAATTTACTAGATTGATAGCATGGATTATTGAAAAAAGGTATAAAAATTTATCTTTTAATTTATATTCTTAGTTCTTGTTTAAGTAAATTGTCCATCTTAATTTTCACACAAACCTCAAAATTAGCGTCGGACAGTTGAACTGACAGAAAGGAAAAAAATATCGGACATAGTGTAATTTCATTAGACAGGTCCGTAGGTCCGACGGTCTTCGCCATGACTGCAGTTGTGGATAAATACTTACGATGGATTATGACGCTGCCTCGTATGTTTTAGTTTGGGAGACCTGTGGCTGCAATGAATTCACCCTCTTGATAGTCTTCAGCGCTTTTCCTAGGTGTAACTACGCATTTCGGCTCAATGACACTCATAAATAATCCTATCTTCCCACTGCACTAGAAAATAAATTTTCATGGATTCGTCAACCATTTCGAATTTTACCGGCTCGCCGACTCAAGTGATGATGAGGCTGGTTCTTTAACTTTTCTTTGAAAAAGGCAAGTAATTCCTTCATAATGGAAAACCAGTCAACACGGCATGTTTCGAAAATAGCGATTGGTTAATAGTCCGTCTTTGAACCAATCAAATTCAAGCTAACAGATTTGGTTAGGCTGGGTTGGTTTTGAGGGACCCGTATGTTGCATGTCTCATTCAATGTTGAAATGATATATGCAGTAGAATATTGTCAACAAAGCAGAGGGTTCTTACACATTTACAGTCTAAAATACACGACTTAGGTAAGATTTTTATTATGTATAATATGTGGATAATGCTGCTAATCAGGTGGCTGGTCAAGTCGGGCCATCGTCAACTCAGTCCAATGTGAAATTCGGCCCCAATTCATTTTATGCCAATGCCTTATAAATTTTTATTATTTATTCAGCATTTTAATTACAAATATAAAAGTATTCAATCTTCATTCAGCTGTAAGGAAATTTACATAAAATTAAAAGTGAAATTGAAATTTATTAGAATGAGACATTATCAAACAATTATTTTATGATATATTATTAAAAATACAAAAAATATACATTTAAAATAATAAAGATAAACCCAGTAAGGTATAATGACAATTTGTTTTGAATGTTCATCTCAATTACTATTGCCAGGTCCATTACAGCGAGTGAAAATAAGTGTTGATGATGGAACTATTCCAGTGCCACGTTCTACAATGCATTGGAGGCAGAATAAACGCAGTAAAATTACCACTGCAGACACACGGATTCAAATGGTAAATTATTGTATTGAATATATTTTAATAGTAATTTGTTGTATAAATTCACTAAATCCTTTAGGGGTCAAACAGTTTACCGGTATACGATAAACGGCGGTCTGCTCAAATGAAAAACCTGTAACCGGTTCGGATTCTACCGTACCGGTATTTCTGCCCTTTATCAACTACTCTTTGTTACATCAGAAAGTAGTTAGTCCGTAATGTCTGTCGGGAATCAATTGATTATCGAAGGTGAAAGTGGAGAAAAATAAAAAAGAACAGATTCTTTGTTGTATTTCAGTCTAAAATATTGTCTGCCTAAGTATTTTTCAAGCTTTATACTGTGTACGAATTTTTTTATTTACTAAGTTTGTTTGGGAAAAGGTTATATCGCCGAGAAAAAAGTCACAACAAACCAGCCATCTACAGTTTATTCCCGGCAAACAGGGTTACGATTAAAACAAATTCTTACCTCTAGAATAAAAACTAATAAAATATCCATCAATAGAAATTACATCTTACAAAATTTAGCGTGTGTAAAAGTTTTGATTGGTTCATAATAGAAACAGATTGCTTTGTGTAAAGGGACTAGACGAGTTGACCTTGATACTGCTGACTTTACATGATGTCATGAGACTCATGACCCTTACCTTTCATGCACCATTGATCAATCTTTCAATCCTCTACTACTTGGAGCTCAATTTGTATTTTAGTAGCTTTACTCCATCCTTTCTTGTTTTTCTTGTTCTTTTTTAAATGTGTCCCATTTTATACACTGCCGGAGGCGGTGACAGACATACATTGGCGTCATCGTTTTTGTCTGTCTGTTTTGGTAGGGATGCATGAATCAAGGATGATGAGAGAAACGATAGGAATCCATGGTTAGGTGCTCAGGCTGGCTTGATATTACCATTGCAGTTTAACCCTTTCCCAAACAGCTAAATTTGGGTATGCTCCCTTTCGAAAGTAGTTGAAGACACCAAAATTAGTGTTATTTTGTCAATGGAAGTTGTAAATAACAACACAGAAAATATTGAGACAAAAGGTGAAAATCAGCATTTTCTTCTTTTGCCTCAATGTTTTCCCAAGCCTTTTCAAATAGGAACATCAAAACCCAGTCTTGTTGTTTAGGAAATGGTTAAAGAGGTGTAAACCCCATTCAATCAATCAATCATATTGAACAGTTTGAACTTGACAGGTAGGAAGAGTTGTCTGCAAATGTTTTAAATTTGCCTCTTTCAAAATTAATAGTGTGTGAATTACATTTCGTGAAAAGGCAGCAAAGGGGCCTGTGTATTGTGACGATGGCAGTCTTGTTTTGGCAAAACCATTAATTCCTATGGTTATTTATATAGCAAAGGTTCTGTGCTCAAAAGAAAATCATATTTGCGCTTGCTACCATTATGGTATTTTTATGCTCCCTGAAGGGAGAGCATATAGTCGCCACTTTGTCTGTCTGTCCGTCCGTCTGTCATTCCGTCCATCCGTCTGAAGCAAAATCTCCATAATTATAACCCTTGGGCCAAATCAAATCAAACTTACCATGTGAACTCCCTATGACATAATGCCGATGTACTTTCCCCGTTTTTGGATTTGAGGCCTTGTCATGGGAAAAGGGAACTTATGGTTAAATACACTTTTTCTCTAATTTCTCCTAGTCTAATGGTCAGAATTTGATGAAATTTCATATTCCAGTAGCAAATCAGATGCCCTTGACAATTAAGTGCTCTCCATGGCATACATTTGTGACAATGCCTTATTCAGGGAGCATTGTCCGTCTCTGACGGCCCTTGTTGATAGGTTGAAGACCTAATTGTTCTTTTGACTTTTGGTCAAAAGTGATCATATAACAACTATACAAAATTCAAGCTTATTACTAGGACGAAAAATAAAGCCGGATAATCTAAAATTATTGTTTTAAGGGATCAATTATATTATTGTATTATTACATTCAATTTGTTTGAAATGTCATTTGCATCAGAAATCGATTGAAACTTCAAACAGCTTGTTCCATACAGATGACATTTCATACAAAAATGAATATAATTATCCAATAATATTATTTATCCATGTAAATTTAACAATCATTTTAGGCTACCCTGTGTTTCTTTTTCATCCTAGTATATCTTAAATATTTTTACTCTCACTCTATTTTAGATTTTTCTAATGTTTTCTTTCCATTTTGTAGCTCTGTATCTGGCACCATCATCAAAAGACAGAGAAACAGAGGAGCTAGAAAGCAGCGTCACATTTAGGAACTGGCAAGGCGAATCAGAGACATGCTATTCCAAGAATTCCAATGAACTGAAAGATGTTACAAATGCTGTGTTGTTCAATTCTAATATTGAAGTTGCTGACAACATTGATAAATTCTCTCTGGTACAATGTTCTATGCAACAACCCACGGATCCAGAAAGCTCCCTGTCTACTGTTATTAATTTTTCTGAAAATTCAAGCTGCAATGAACATTAAAGTGGTGAAACTTGTATACTATATAGTATCTATTGATGAAAATATAATGACATGTGTTCAGTTGCCTTTGACAATTATTTATCTGATAGTGATAGTACATGCTCAAGTAATCTGACATCAGAAATTGACGATTCTGAAGATGACGTTGTGTCAAACAGTTCAAAGATTCCTAATCTACCGAGACAGGATTATCAAGCACTTTCACTGATGTCATGTTTTTTTTGCGAAATAAGTTATCAAACAGTGCCTGCAAAGATATCATTGACACTCTATGGGAATTTTTTTCATGGGAAGAAATTTCTTCATTGAATTATAATGACAGGCTTGTGTGCTTGCTTTTAAAATTAGGGAGTCATTGACCCCTTGACCTTAAAGTTCTTGGAGTCAAAACTGCTTTTGAAGGGGTCAAAAAAAGGTCAAACCATATAACTGAAACAACATAAACAATAAAGTGTAGACAGACTTAATTGTTTATGTTGTATAATTTTTATAATATTAAAATTCCACTGGAAACCATTTCCTATTCATGCATGCGTGCAGCAGCTATTTATACCACTGGCATTTCAAATACCACTGCCAGTTTTGTTATCACTGGTATTCCACTGGAATGCCTGTGTCAATGGCACTCAGCAGTGGTATACCAGCGAAAGCCATTACAAATACCAGTGGAATACCACTGACGGCCTTGATTCCACTGGTATACCAGTGGCTTTCGACCGGTATTTTAAATGCCAGTGGTATTCAATGGTATTCCAGTGGTATTCCACGGACATTTTCTGTGGGGTTAACCCGTTACCGCACAGTGACATCTTTTGACACCTAACAAGATGAAGGTTGCGGAAAACATTATGAAAAATGAAGTAATTGCTTGTGACAAGCAATTTCTTCATTTCCAACAATGTTTTCTACATAGAAAATCAAAAATATGTAAAATTTAATTCACTTGAAATTAATGTCTGCAACACCTTTGAATTTAGAAGGGTCTAAAAATTTTGCCATCTCAGGCAAATGTGTGAAAGCATTGGCAGAAAAAGAGGAAAACTGGAATTCGGCATTTTCTTCTTCCCTTATTATCTGCTGATCTGAGATTGTGTTAGCGAAAGGTTCTGGCGGTCCATACCGTATTTTGGGCTTGTTTTCCAAACAAGAATTTTCCATTAAATTACTTCTCAAAGGAATTATAAAGAGACTATCACTTAAAGGCAATTTCATTGTCTTGAATTTTAAACAGTTGAAATAAGCCTTCAGTCACATCTTATTGACTTACCCTCTCAAAGATTACAGAATTCTTTCCCAAAACTATACTTTGTTTAACCATATTCCCAAGTAATGACGCTTTTTGACGCCTCACTGAGATAAAGGCTTTTGAAAACATGGGAATTGAAGGAATCGACCAAACGCCAGCTGTCAATCAAAACCATCGATAAGCCAGTGGATGATCAGAAAAATGTTACACCCCCATTGTTTGTCTTAAATTCTTCATTGCACATGATATTGTATCAATCTATCGACTGACAATCAAAACAATCAACATATTCCAATGTCCCCCATTGTTTGTCTTAAATTCTACGTTAGGCAGAGCGATCTATCAATTGGAATTTGGTCAATTGTTGGAAACAAGCAATTTCTTCATTTCTGGTAATTAATGCTTTCTAACTAAAGATACCAAAAAATGTAAATTTTCATTTACCGGAAAATTGTAATCTGAAACCCATTACCAGACGGCAACATTTTAAACTTGTCCAAATTCAAGGATATTGCAGACGACAAGCAAGTATGTGCACAAGAAGACCAGGAAAACAAAGAAATAAATTTGTCATTATAGTGCCACCAGCAACATTGAGACTCAAATGTACTTTTAAGGTATTCCACCCCTAATGAGATTTACGTGACGTCGGAATTATTTGTGCAACGTCGTTTAACATTTGTTATGCGTCCAAACATATTCGGGCGACGTCGAAAACATTCGGCGGTGGAACGTTCCACCGCCGAATGTTTTCGACGTCGCTCAAATTATTCCGACGTCGCGTGAATTCCATTAGGGGTGAACTACCTTAATTGTTGACTAACCCACGTGAGAGGGGTTGTATGTTTATAGTGTACCGTACGTTTTTGTTAAAACAATTCATTTCTATGACATCTACATGTAGTGATCGTGGTCAAGTGGTGAAAACCACAATATGAATCAGTTACAAGTTGGAGGACGAAGGTTCGAATCTCACGTAGTCTTTTGGAGCGTAGCAATTTGTTAAGTCATACATGTCAAATATGTATGACGCGTATAGATAGGCCTACAGCCCTGATGTTAGAAAAAAATATTTTGATGCATACACACGGATTTTGTATTAACGATCATCAATAACTTTTTTTGTCAGCTAATATTTCTATTACAGATTTACCATATCCAGCTTTTTCCTGACAATTTCCAACCTCCTCACTGCTGCTTCTAACCGAATGGCAAAGAATTTTGTACTAAAAATAGACTGGGTTTACGTCATGTTAAACTGGATAAAATCGTTCCCTATTGAAATTGGTCGTCAAGTATTCATATAATTATTGATGATTATTTCTGAAATTGTTGTGTCCCATGATTCCACACCTTTATTAGGGTCCCTGAAAATTGTATGCAACAAATTCATGATCTGCAGCACAAATATTATGGTGAAATCAATTTTTCATTATTACAGCTTATAATTAAGGCAAAGTAACCTATTATTACATAAATAATTCCCTCCTATCTTATATCCTATAATTATCTCGCACCATACAGTGCATTATGTGGTGTCATAAGACGAAAGGGCTTAAAACTGCACCATTCTAGACAGTTCCAATTTGAAAGCTGCTAATAAGACAAAAAAAGTGGATGTTCATAAAGAAAGAAATTGTATAAAATATAAGACTGTGACAGAAAATACTGAGGTAAAAGGAGAAAATGCTGATTAACAGCATCTTCTTCTGTTGCCTATATGTTTTTCTCAGCCATTTCTAACTAAGGGATA
>CAVMGG010001026.1:0-30646 GCA_963680895.1 Fragum sueziense | reverse complement strand
GCGGTGAAACCATAGGTACGTTCCGATTTTCGTCTAAAAAAAGGCGTTTGGAGCGTTTCGATTTTTTTCCATCAAGCCCACAACTGTTAGCTCAGGGACACAGCATTTTCCGTTTGAGTCGTTAGCAACTCACTCTCGTTTGGAACTAGTTGGCATTACCAACGAAACGATCGACTGTTTCAAAGGAACCGAGTAAAAAGGAGTTTCGAACATCGACCTCGCCTCTTCCCCGACGACGACACGAATTTGTTTGTTTGATTATGGTTGGGTTTGGGATTCCTCTTTGGGAATCGGTGTGTTGATTTGTACATTCCTAGCGGCAGCTTCTCAGGAGTGATTATGGTTTGAGTCTCTTTGGACTTGAAGGTTCCACTTTGGGTTCCTTCTTAGTGTGTTTTGGGTTTGGATTGTTTTGTTTTTTTTTTTTTGTCTGTTGATGGTCCGCAACATGTCCAGAACCCTTTGATTAGTCACTTTGTCTGAATAGGTCCACTGTGTCAAGGAAGGTCCATGGTCTCAACTCGATTTTTACTTACATTGAAGTGAAGTCGACATGCAGAGAAATTCATTCAAGATCTCATCAGTCCAGTCCAACTGAATAAAAAAAATCTCATTACCGTGAGTTCAATTTTCCCAAGGATTGTCTCCTACTTGTAGTTGTGTCCAAATGAGTTCATTCTGAAAACGAATTTAGGTACAGAGCGTATGCCCGTGTCTGGGACCCTGAACCGGGAACCTGGTGTACCTGAGGGTGATCCGCCACTTCTCCCTCAGCCCACGGATCATTATGTGGGTCATATTCCTGGAGTTTGGTTTTTTTGAACTGCTGTTCATTGAAAAATGGATTGGAATGGTTGGCATCCTCTTCAGTCCAGGGGTCATCCACCAAAATGGGTTTGGAACTCGGCTGAACTGAATTAGTTGTACCAACATCCTTTTCGTCTGTTTCGTTTGTTGTTTCGTTTTCGCTTTTCCGATTTTCCCCAAAATTCATTCTTGAGGGTGGAACATCAACACTACCACAAGCAATCAACGGAGAATGAAAAAGGATGGTTTCACTTCTCAGAGATGACACAGTGTTTGCATCACAATTCGGTCCAGTTTTCAGAGGAAAACCCAATGAGTGGTCCTGTCCTGTCCATTTGGTTTTCCGATTCCATCTATTTGGTTTTGAGAGGCTCATTGCCAAGGTCCGGACCTCTGCGGTTCAAAGTTGAGCCCAAAAAATCTGCCCAAAAAACTCAATTTCTGGGGTCTCTCACAGGGTCACTCAAGGCATTGTTTAGTGCAGAAAACATCTCAGTCCAAGTGAATTCTCTGTGTTGAATCCTCTGATTTCTCTCACTCTCCTCATCGTTGATACTTTCCAATGGGAACGCTCGGAAAGTCTTCATCGAACTTCGTGGGATTTTGTCAGAATAAATCGTCATCAAAGACAAAATCAATCTTGCATTTAATTGTGAAGATTGCATGCCGTCAAGAATGGAAACAGGCTGTTGACTGAACAGGTGGTGAAACAGAATCAAAGAACATTTGACACCGCAAACATTGTTGACGCCATTGTTCATCCGTTGGAGGGTTGTTGTATCTCGACCTTCTGACCTGCCTTGGTGTGTGGAGCCACACTAGGACTGCGCCTGTTTCCATCAAAGTCCTATTGGCAAAAATACGGTGACCCTCCGCAAGAACAATGTTGATGTCTGGTCCTTCATTTTGTTTGAGATTTTGTTTTACCGAGTGGATGCTCTGGGACATCGCAGTGTGATCTATTTCACTATCTTCCATGGACCCCTTCAAATAGAAACTGTCATTTGTGAAATGAAGAAGGTGTCTATGTCCTGTTTTTTCCTCACCTGTTTCGTTGAAGATCCATACTCGCTTGCCTTTGGCTGGTGGGATTTTTTTCAACTGGAAAATTGCAGCAACAGCCAATGCTAGTTCTGATTTCCCTGAATTGGGGTGACCCCCGATCACTATGGTTTTCCCCGCGCATGCACTCCAAGGAATATCGTATTTCATTTGAGGGTAAGAAGGCTCCCCTCAGGCTCGGGTTGGTCTTTAGCATTAGGGTGTTCCCTGATCTGATTTGGATTGGAAGATGATGCTGATCCACTTGATTGTCCTTCTTCAGTCCTCATGTCCGAAGCAAAGATTGTCATCACTTTACGTAGTCGAAGTGTTTCAGGAGACATCACCAATGTTTGTGTTTGTCCAGGAACAGCATTCGAGTCGGTTTGCACAACCCTTTCAACTGGTTGTTGGGATGATTCCTGTCCAGTTGGAATCCTATCACTGATCCCGAGATTTCCCGTATGAGCACCTGGTGCCACAATTCCCTCAGAATCAACAAATTCAGCATTTTGGATTGTTTGGTTTGCAACTGTTTCTGCGATTTCCATCAAAGATTCAAGAGCTGCAGTTTCTTGGACGTTTTGTGTCGAGACATGCTGAGACTGGCCTAGATTGTCAGGTCCCGTCAAGTCCAGATCACCAAACAAAGACTGCTCAAGGTCAACATCATCCTGAGTCATTTTCTCAGATTGTGTTCCGAGGTGACAAGTAGTATCTTGATCCGTCTGTGTCTGTCCAAGGTCCCGTTTCATTTCATCGTCCGATTGTGGTGTTTGGACTGCATCTGTTGGTGTATAGCCCTCTTCTTCTCGAGGCTCTGGTGCAAATAGTCGTGGATCCCTCATGGAGAATTTCAAGGGTTTTTGGCCTGTCGAAGATCGTCTTGATTCCTCCAATAACAGGTCATCTTGAGGTACATCAACCATGATTTCAATCGGTTCCACTGAATCAGCTTGTTGGGTATGAAGATGTCGATTCATGAACTGCAGTTGTTGCCTGCGTCTCCGTTTTGACATCTGTATCCGTTTTTTCACCCAAATCTTGTTTGTTTGAGGAAGTCGATTCATGAGCAACAGTAGTTTCCTGTGTTTCCATGACATCTGTATCCGTTTTTGCACCAAAGTCCAAGGTTCTGGGAGTAATCAAAACCTCCGAAGCAGTTGGTCGTTTGGGAATCACCATAGGAGTGGTGAGGTGTTCTGATGAAGGCGACACGAATGGCTCGTCTCTCTTTTGTGGTGGTGTCACATTTAAATCCCTAGGTGGTTCAGAGACAGTTAAGTCCCTGGGTGGTCCAGAAGCTTTCGATCGAGCACCTTCTACCACAGTAGATTCTCCTAGGCTAGTGTCTGTCACAAAGGTTATAAAACCAGGAAATTCCCTAGCCATCTGTACCATCAAACTTCGATCAAATGGTGATTTTGGAAATGGTATTTCTTTGATCACTCTGGTGGGTTCGTTTGGACTCGATTTCACCTGAGAAGCAGTCATTGTCACATCTGGTTCTGTTTGAATATTTGATGTGTCCTGTTGTCCGTGTGGCTTTCGCCAGGTCGAAAATGTCCAACAAACACAGTAGTTTGTCACACTGTACATTGCAAAATCTGAATTCCTGCATAGCGAAAAGCTGTCACTAACTTCAGCCTCATGGCGTGACAGATGCGTCGCTAACTAGCATAAAATGATCATGATGGTGCGATAACACAATCAACGGAAACCACCAAAACAAACAACCAGGCCAAACCCAAAACAAAACAAACAAACAAAACAACCACAACACAGAACAACCAAAGCAAACAAAAACAGATCACCATCAGGATTCCAATGCATGTGTCTAACTGAGAGCTCTCAAGGTTTGGTAAGCAGAAAACAAACGGCGAGAACCACAAGCTTCCCAAATCCAGGCACATTGGCCGAGAGCAATAGTGTGACAAGGGAAAACAAAGGTCCATCACTCGAAGCGGCAACCCAGGCTTCCCCCAGCCAGAAGCCCGGAGAGCACAACGAGTCCACAACATCACCGATAAGAATGTCACACTAACTACACAGTCATAGACAAAGCAAGCAGAGCCTTGTAAGCCGTAGACTATTGAGAAGTGGGTGAAAAATTGACGTGAAACGACAATTACTACCCTCACAACTCAGAGTCCGCTCAGTTGACATAGTCACCAGCATCCCATCTTCCCAGCATCATATCTCTTGTTCCATAGATCATGGTATAGGACCTTGTGCGAGCAGTTGGGTCCATAGTTCATCACGTTTTGCAGTGCTAGCTGCAGAGGTGCTGTCCTCTTGTCTCTCTAGGACCAAGGCCTTGTGATGGTTGAAGGAGGCCCTTTTCCACGAATTCTATCCGAGTCCGCTCGCTTCGACAAACGGCTCCATATTCGCATAAATGGTGTACAGATTCTGGTTCATTATAGAGTAAAGCTTCTTCCAGCGGTGGCAGTTGTGGTGGGTGCCACACGTTGGCTGTGCTTTTGCATAGAGAAGGGAGAGAACTGTATTCGGTGCGCCTCTGTATCGTTTTCCCCAGGACCGTCCTCTGACTGCTAGGCTAAGAGGATTGGTCATACACCCTCCGACCATAAAGGCGCCAGGGACGCAACGTCCTTGGGCTAGGAGATGCCAACAGATGTATCTCATCGTTGTTTCTTGCAAACATGTAGCGTTGAACAGCTCCTGTTCGTTCAGTGGCACCACTGGCTGTTTGATTGCTTGTATGAGGCAGTTTACCGCGTTTGCATAATTGGCGATGGAGTCCTCGTCGGCAGGGATGGTGTCCTGAAGTATGAGCTTCCACTGGAATGGGATGTTTGCGTTTCCTTGCTGATTCGGACTTTGATCTGCCAGACATAGACTGTGGACAGTGGAGTAGTTGATTCGTAAATCATGTTGCCTGTCGCAGCTGCCACAACTTTCAACGTGGTGGTTTTCTCAGTGATTTCACCTTCTTGATGGGTTGTTGACATGTCGTCTCCAGAGATGAGTTCCCCGTCGTGCAGATCTGGCAAGAGGAGCCGGAGGTCATGCTTGAATATGCCATGGCGCGATGTGCTTTGACATCTATCTACACTCGCTACCTACTTACCAACCCACCCCCCTCCACAATTATCCCACAGGTAGTACAAATGCAAACAATAAAATAAGTGATGAGTGAGAGGGGTGCTATGCCCTGACTGGTCAGCGTTCACCGCCGCAGTCAGTGGCAAAAACACAAGTTCATTCCTAGGAATACGTGGTTGCTATCTCTACCTAGGAAAACCATAAATTGCTCGGTTGGAGTTGTTTTCGTTATCACAATTATCTGGTTGGCTCGTGCTGCGGGGCGTACACACTAACGTATGGCAGGATTCATCTGCAGCCGTTTCGCTAGGATCTACAGTTGGCAGAGTCTTACCTGCGACGGTGGTCGACATTGTTGGATTGTGGATTGGCTCTGTCTTCCTCAACGGGAGAGTCAGTTCCGACATAGTCAGTAGTTGCTGAGTTGTGCGGCAGGTAGGGCATAAGCCGTAATTGGCTCTGATCACTAGTCGTTCCTGCTCATTGCTTCTAATCTCGATCCACAAGTGTATCCTGCGTAAAGTTTGGGTTGCCAGCGCTAGGGTACGTCGGTCTTCACTTGTCAAAACGTCATCCATTGTTGGACTGAGTCGTAGCCTCTGCTGACAATATTCCAGTTGTCGCTGTGTATCCTGTACAAGTTCCCTGTATTGCTGGAGTCGGAGTAGCGTGCAGGCAGTATTATTATGCGCTTCAGACATGGCTTGCTGGCGATTGAGAGGTCTCACGCCACCTGCGGAGTGTGGTATGATTGGTGCAAGTACCTAGCCAGCAGGAGTTCAGCGAATGCGACGCCGCTTATGTTCAGGCAAGTTCGTCTCGGTGCTCTCTGAAAATAGCCTTACTAAATAAGTACGTGCCGCCCCAAAGCAGTCCGTATGTCCTTGAGCTCGAAAGCTTGCAGCAAGGTCAACTATTAAATCTTCCGCTCTGGCATGGAGTACTCGAAGATAGGCAGCTGACAGATATCCATCACACGGTATTTGGATCGGTGGATGGTTAGTAAAGAGTTCGCTGGGCTGATAAGGTTCTTCCAATACGAATTCTTCCGGTCCTTCACGATTAGATGGTGTGATCGTATCGCCACTGTTGCTTTCAGCGATTACCATTATTGCTCTTGCTCGTCCACTGGTGCAACCTCGATGTTCTACCTCTTGGACTAGGTCCTCTAGCTTTGTGTTCCGAGCAATTTGGATACTGTCAGTGGGTTCCATTACCGGGAGACCAGCTCCATTGATGATATATTTTAAGTTGACAGCAAAACTGCTCTGGTTGTTGCTTCTGAGTAATTCCACTAGTTCGCTTCTAGGCCGGCCATGCGGATCGTGGCTGCGATACGCCATGCCCAAACTGGTCAACGTTCACCGCTGCAGTTAGTGGCAGGCTATTATGTTTGCACGCGCCGAGAGGCGCCTATGATTGTCTTTCTCCGTTGACGCGAAATTTTGCATGAGGTTCACAGTATGTTGCATCTCGGCAGTCAATACAACACACAGGAAAGCGGAAAGCTCATAGCATATGAGGTTTCACTCACACGGCAGTGGGAATGCTAGTCAGCATGGTATTTGCAACTCTAAGCATAGTGCACATGTCTTTCACCGCAGTAAGTGTTTCCTAGCAAAGTTAATATTAGCTGCCCGCTGCGCGCTGCACGCCCTCACTTTTTTCCGGCAGCGCATTGTTCGTTGGGTCAATTCATTCTACTTGATCCGGTGGGTCTCTCACATCAGGTCGCACTGAAAGCAGGAACCGTCGGAAAATAGGATGGTTCACACTGGACTTCATTGCGGCTTCCAGGTGGTTGTAGAACAAGTCCATATCCTGCGTCCTTCTTTGCGCCTCAGCCAGGTCGCAGTCCAACGCTATTGCGATGAGCATCTCCTCACTCTCTCTGAAAGTCCCTAGTTCGTATTCGGTATTCCTTTTGAAATGATCGATGATAGCCAATGCAGTATTTTCATATTGGCACCGTTCCCATTGCTCATTCATTCGGGTAGCGAGAGCCGGCACCAGCGGTTCCGCTGGGTTGGTATCTGGTCTTGGGAAGGTTGCCAGGAATTCAGTATAGCTGAGTTCTTTCCGCGGCAATGTGTGCAGTTGTGCCGACAGTTGGTCGAAGGCTTCAGCTGGTATATCTCTGCCAGATGCCTCATAATGATGGGCTGCATTGGGAATTCTGTCCCGCCATAGTGCTTCCAGGGTATAGAGCCCTTTCGCTATGGAATAACCCCGATTCCAAACTGATTTTCGTGCCCAGGATGACGCTTTCCAATTCACTTGCGTAAGAGGCGTGGTTAAATTGAAATCTTTCAATGATTCATGCACTTGTTGCAGGGATAGGTCACGATGTATGCACGAGTTGAAGACTGCCCCATTCATATGGAGTGGCCATCCTCTTGGCATCAGGGATTCATCCATTTGCCCGTCGCCATATTGCTGGATGACTTCTCCAAGGAGTGGAATATCCAACGTAGCCCTGAGTGACATCTTCGTCTGCGCTGCTTTCCACGTTTCCCCTTGCATCATTCCTCTGCTGGCTACTTGGTACAAAGCTTTCAGTTGCTCAGAGTAGAAGGTTGGCAATAGATTGATGCCTTCTTCTTTGATTCTGATGCGTATTCCGTTCATTGCCTGATCCATCTCAAGGGCCTGTTGGGTCGGGTTGTCTTCAAACCATTGGATCCGGTATTGTGTAATTCCACTAGCGGGATTTCCATTTTGGTGAGAGGCCGCAGCCGTGAAATATTCTCTTCGAAGAGCATTGAGGACTGGTGAAGTAGCCCATGCTGGCAGGTAAATGTTGACGTACTCCACGTTCCAGTACAGGTGTGTATTTTGGTTGGTTTTATCATTAGTGATGGTTCTGATATGTCCCTCAACAGTTTTGGCAAAATTCTCTGTATAACACGTTGAGGCTGCTACCTTCAAGGAAAAGTACAATTCCCGGAACCAATATTCTTTTTCCAATAAGAACAATAGATGTTTGCCTCGTGAGCATAATAGGTTCTTAGCAGGGACAAGCAGCGTGACCATCCACTCCGCAAGGAATTCAATGGCGACTGATTCTAGTATGGGGAGAAGCTTCAGGACTCTGTTCTTCGCTTGTTCCGTAGCCGTTTGCTCATCGGTGTGACGGACATATTCGTCAGCAAAAGCCAATTTGGCATAGCCTCCAATCCATTTGCTCACTCCTTGTAGATTGATCGTCAATTTGGCTAATGGCCAAGGGTCAGGAATCAATGGAATGCAATGAAAGAAGTCCGTAGCAATGTTGTGCGGGACGGTGTCGTCTTCCACTTCCCCGGATGAGTGCGGTTGCGCAGTTCGGAGTTTTGCACGGAACTGGTTGAGTTTGTCCTGATGGGCATCATACATTTGCTGTAAATAACGGTAAGCTTTTAGCGCTGCACGACGTGTAGCTGGTCCGTAGTCTTCTTGGTTGCGATCAGCTTGTGCTATGATTTCACGTGCCTCCTCCTCTCTAGCTTTGATTTGCTCCGTCCTCGGAGTGGTAGGAGGAGTTGGATCTCCTTGACTTTCAGCATCCTCGTCACAGCCGGGTGAGGCATCCACAGCTATCGTTGGCTGTATTCTCCATGCATCGAAGAAGTGAATGCCTGCTATGGGTTTGAGCTTTTGTTCAATTCTTCCGACTGTTTTGCCTGACCTTGCGTAAAGAAGCAGCCCATTGTGCCACCAGACGTAGGTTGCACTAGTTGTGTTGTCTGCAGCATATGCATATAGCACCACGTCCTGCGGGCA
Organism: Fragum sueziense; assembly: GCA_963680895.1. Taxonomy (NCBI): domain Eukaryota; kingdom Metazoa; phylum Mollusca; class Bivalvia; order Cardiida; family Cardiidae; genus Fragum; species Fragum sueziense. The sequence continues at coordinate 21,967 of CAVMGG010001026.1, read as the reverse complement.
ATTTTGCTTTGGGATCCATGGAGTCCGGCTGACACGCATGGCTTGGAGTAGCTCAGCGTATTGATCGTCCTTAATCCACTGCAAGTGATCAGCATAAATTAAAATAAGGCGGTATCGGGTTACTGGGCCCATGGAGCCGTCCTTATTTTGGGCTTTGCTTGACACTGCTAAGGGGGGTTGCTTCCAATCTGGTGTGTCATTAAGTGACCAGCGCTCCATTTGCTGTAGGTTGTCTCCTCCATAGGTGCTGCTCAACATGGAACACTCCCACGTAGTGTGGCCTTTGCGCACACCCGTGATACCGTAAGACACAGCAGCTAAGACCTGAGCCATGCCCATCATTCCAATCATATCCAATGGCGACACGATGATTGTAAGGGAGCGTGAGCGTGTGAGTCCGACGGTGATTCGGCCTAGGCAGTCTTCGGTGTCTTCCGTAGGTGTGCCATCAGGGTGTTTGCGGCCATTAAGAAAGCCTCGGCTAGGTTGCATGATAACTGCTACTGCTGCCGTACCACCGGCCGAGCTTGCGATTGTTTCAATACGTAGTGCCTTCTGAAAATTCCTTTTGGCATCCGATTTCTGTAAGGTGCTTTTAGCTTCGTTGGTAGTGGTCATGACTAGCACCCCCTCCGAGTCGCGATTTGCCGCTTGTAGCTGTGGATCCATCAGAATCTGATCGCATACTGCGAACATATCAGCCCCTGCAAGCCCCGTTACCTTGACGTTAGTGTCCCATAATATAAGTTGATATCCGGGTGCTCGATCGAAAATGCCACCATTGGCAAAATTGCCAAGCTGCCAGCCGTTGGATGTCATTCTGCATAAGCCCGGGTAACGCACGGCAACAACTGAGTGATATGTCACTGGACTGACTCTAGAGCTGGCCGGTAGCATTAGGCCCCATGCATGTTCGCCGTGTCTCCCTGCAGCCTCAAGATTGCTTGTGACTTGGAATTCTTGTGCAACAGGGAGGATACTCTCGGCACTTTGTAGGAACCAGGCTAGCCGGACTAGCGATGATTCAAAATTTAGTTCATTGCCCTCAAGGTAGTAAGGTGGTACAAACCCTGGGAAGTGTTCCAAGTCCTTTTCCGTTGGTGGGGCAAAGAGGTTGGTGTGACCTGGGAAGATGCTGTCCGCCTCCTCAAGCTCTTGTCGTAGTTCTATAGGCAGGGCTGCTGACCAAATGTTGGAGACAGCGTCCGTTCCTCGGCTCAGGATATCTCTCATTGAGAGAAGGTGAGGCTGGGATGATACATTCAGAAGGGAGGTCATGGCTCCTGCCAACTGTCCTGGCATATAATCACATCGATGTCCCCTCAGTCCATGAGACTTCAACAGCAAAAGGCGTCTGGATCTCTTGGCATTATCGTGTCGGGCAATGCCTCCAGGGGTTTGCTGGGCATCCCCGAGCCATACTACCAGCGGCTGGGCTTTGAGCATACTCAGGGCAGCAATTTCACGGTCCGAGCCATACTGCTGAGCTTCATCTATGATCATGAGTGACATACTGCTTGTGAAGTCCGTGAGTGTAGACCATTGCATGGAGAGATCATTTGTGATCGTTCCTCCTGTAGCCAGTATCAATTGACACTTATGTATGCGCTTCGTGCGGTCCCGAGGGCTGATGTCATACACCGTGCTGGCGTAGTTGAGCTTGCTTCTTTCCTGGTCTCCGACGAGGCGTCCAATTCTATCATGCACTGGTCGAGGTGGGGCCAGCCATTCTAAGAGCGCTGCGAAAGCTCGAGTCCCTGTGTTCTCTTTACACATGAACATAATTTTCAGCTGTTGTTCTCGATCCAGGGTCATGAGGGACAGCAGGATGATTCCAATCGATTTAGACTTGCCTGCTCCAAATAGACCTTGGATGCAGAGATCCATCCTGTTGGTCAGAACAGCCATGGTGAGAGCACAGAGTGCTCCAAGAACATGTCCATCCGGTTCTGCAGCATATGGCAATGCTGTATATCGAATCCAGTTTTCACTGCTGTCGCTCCCTATGTGTATTGGAGTTAGTAGCCGCTTCAGGAGCTTGCAGCACAAGTGCAGTAGGTGATGTCGCATATTGCCCGGTAGCCCATCAGAAGCCTCAATGACATTTTGGATACCCAAACCTGTCGGCAATCGACACGCAGGCATATTGGCTACTGCAGCAATTTCCGAGGTTGATTTGGTAATTCCAAACATCCACGCATCAAAAAGGAGGAACTTTCCTTTCAGTGGATTGCAATCCGTACTGCTCATCACGTGGTAGACCTCTAGAGGGTGTTGTTGCTTCTCGTGATGGCGATTTAGCTGCAGAATGTGTTTAGGCATGAAGAAGTCCACAGCAGCTGGGGAGAGGACAGCAAATTCAACCCATCTTGGATTACACTGCCTTCGTATTCTATCAGCTGGACTTTCTCTGTCCTTCCGACCTGTGGTAGTAGTTTTCGGTTGAATATAGAGCGCTATTGCAAATATTACATGTAAGGGCTCGCCAGCTTTGAGATCATCCTGAAACGTGCCCACAAATGCAACAAGGCGTCCTATGCTTAGCGGAGTGACCTGATAGCTCTGTGCAGGATTCTGCAGGAGTTGACCTATGTCGGCTTGTTTTAGCGACGGGTGGCGAAAAGCAAAACAGGTCATGTCCCCCTTGGACTTTCCAGTGGCCAAATTCAATGCCTTGGTATTGGAAGGAGAAGTCAATTGGCATCCAAGGATGTAGCTTAGGGCCCGCGCTTTGTTGGTCCAACCCAGTGTCACTGAATCCATCATTGGGATGCAACTGGGGAAGGTAGTAGTCCAACATATAAATGGCTCTTGGAAGGGTGAGGGTAAGTAAAAACCGTTGAACCATGGACTGGTACCCTTCCAGTTGGTTCCTGTATGCGATTCGAATAGTGGCTTGGGATGCTAGGTACTTGATGGCGTCTTGCACACTGTGGACACTTGGTTCGACTTGCGCGACGATATTGACGAGCACCCTATCAGTAGTGTCATGCTTTTCGCAGGCAGTTGCTAGTCTTCGGAGCAGTGTGATGGTTTCATCTTCCATGTTCAGGCTACACCATGAGATTAAACGGAGAGATCCTTGGGCATACACTTCATACGGCATTACACCTGGAATCGCTTCGATCTCGTCAATTTGGATACTTTTGTTCGGCAATGGGAGTCCAGCCCAGTGTCCGTATTTGTGATGGGAGTTGCCCAAATATCCTCTGTGTCCGTATGTTAATGTGACAGCAAACTCTTTCCTAATGTCATGAAGCTCCATTTCAGTTGGTTGCCACACACATAAGGCATCTTCGTGGTGGTGGATCAGGTGCTTGGTTCTGTTCCTTGAATAGTTGAAGGCGGTGAAGCACACTGGTGGGAAACGCAATTGCTGCGAGCGACGTCAATCCTTTCACTGTGCGCAGTTCGGTGAAGATAGTCTCCCACACGATACCAGCATACGATCCCGCACTGTGCCCATGAATGTTGATATGTCCGCCAATAGATTCGGGGAGAACATTATCTGCCAGGGCTGCCTCTTCTTCAGCTCCCGGAATTTCCATTAAGGCTGCTAAGGGATGCGTCATTACAACATTTGGTGAGGAGGCGAAGGCCTTGTACGTATCCCTCCCATGGCGGTTTGCGATGTGCCGGAGTGATCTGAGTGTTTTCAATGAGGTGTCGTGCACGGTCCCATATTGCACCCTCCACATTTTCAGTTTCCTGGAGGCCATTGACTCCACTCCAGATTTGCAGCCCCACCGGGAAGTAAGCCACATGCAGCATCATATATTCTTGGGCTTGTGCAGTCCCACCCATTGTAGCTACCCGTCCTTCCCAATTATCTTGTTTACTTAAGGATGGTCCGTACACGTGGGCACTGGGGTTACATGCTAGTAGCAGGTCCCAATTACTACTGAGTTCCCCTCCTCCTAGCCCTGTGCACTCTGCCAGTAGCGTTGGAGTGGGTCGGTCATTGAGTCTCCATGTGCTCGTGTTTAGGATAACTTCTTGCCACTTACGAAAGTGAGCCGGATCCATTGTGTCCCCTGAAATAATGGCTTTGCAGTCATCAAGGGTCATAGAGTTGGATCTGGTCATTCGGTTGTGGTACAGTTCCAACATGTGGTCAGTAGTCCTGATCTGACGGAAGCTGCAAGAGACATCTTCCTGCCGCTGGACCGCAAACGACATCCACTGGTTCACACTCCATACCCCAGGGGAGTACTTGGTTGTTTTCATTAGCATTTTCTACTTGGGTCCACAGGCATTGCAGCAGTGTTATTTGTTGTGTAGTCAGACCACGGCACTGCATGACAGTATTTCTTGCTTTGAATCTTACACCTCTTGCAAATTCAGTTCCGTCTGTTACCGTCCATAATGGGGGAGTGGTGGCCTGCCCTAATAGGGTCACAGCTACTGGCAGAAGGCCTTGATGCCTTTGCTGATCAGCCAACATTCCCATGGCAACCTTGTTACCTGAAAAGGCATGCAGGATTGGAGGTAAGCAGAATCCATTCTTTAAGTCTTTGCTTTGGAACATCTTGTCACCAGGAAGGTGTAGGATTGGAAAATCCGCCGGCAAATGGGCTAGCGGTGCAAGTGCACCTTGTTCGAATGCAGGTCGAGCCCATGTAAGCAATGGCGGGGATCTTCCTTGGAATTCTGGTCGCATGAAGATGCCGTGTCCATGCCTCGGCCACTTAATATTCTTCTTCTTCCTGCGGAGGTGGGAAGGCTACTTTATTGGCCCATTCCCCTAGTAATGCCCACGCATGGGTCCATTCCAGAGGTGATTTGGCAACACAGCCAATGAGTGGGGTGAATAACAAGCCAGTGGCTAATTCAACGTCATAGTTCGCTGGTTTGGCAGAAGAGTTGAGATATCGAGCCCGGCTCGCAAACAATGCGGCAACACAATCACGTGAGCTGTTGCATGTAGGGCCTGGTTCAGTCCTTCTGGATTTGACTTTGCGTTCCGGTGGGCTCGAACTCATTGGCCCTGTACCAGCTCCATCTTCACGATGGGTGACACTAGGGTCAGTTTGTTCAGCCATGTCTTCGTCCACATCTCGTTCCCTATGACCTGTAACAATTACGAGGCCAGCATTCAGTTCTGCTCTGTTTTCTGTGGCAAGGAGGACAGCCGGAGGTAGTGTGTCACACGATCCCATGGACAGCTTGCCAAGTTTTGCCTGCTCGTCCGATATCATAAGCTGTACTAACTCGGCGATTTCGAAAAGGGACATCGGTACACAATCGTTGTCAAGCAATACAAAGTTGGTCCCGGGGAAAAAGGAAACACAACGCTTCCAGCACAAAGGTACCTGCCCACGTGTAGTGAATCTCCTCCAGCCCAGTGTCGGCTCCTATAGGGACGAAAATGGCAGTCTTGAAATGGCCCACTTACCAGTGTGCGTCCTTTTATCCATGGTGCGAGGTGAGTCCAATGCTGTGGGGGCCTGGGTCCACTCAGCAGTCTATTGTCTGTGAAGACGTAAATAGTTTGGTAGTCTGCAGCCCATGGTACATGCTGGAGCAACCAAGAGAAAAGCCGTTCGTAATAGATGGTGCCCTCTTGCGGAAATTCTTCTACTTTGGGGTGTGGGAGAGTAGGGTACGTTGGGGCCACTCTGTCCGACTTTGATCCTCCAACATCTCCCCATCTCCAGTAACCCCCAGCTCCGTCGATTCCATGCTCAATGGAGAGGTGGTTTCCTTTGCACAGGAGCACATTGCACTCGGCCATTATAGCTTCAAGGACATCTTCGCTTCCAAGATTCAACAATGGGGCCAAATCCCAAGGTTCCCTCAAGGCCAGTTTAGGCCGGAATGTACCTGCATAGGAAGAAACTGACGCCACTTCAAAGAACTCTGTGCCCGCATCTTCCGACTCTACGCTTCCACTCTGATCTACCTCCATGGCCGTTTGGGCCTCTCTTCCATATCTGGCAGCGTCTTCCTCGTCGGTATCATCTGGGTCGTCAATTGCAAGCTCATGGAAGGGATTTAAACGTATGAGTTGCCCCAACATGTTGGCAATTGTCTTCCAAGTGTGGCTCCGACACTGTAATGGCCTATACTCACGCTTGCCTCTCAAACAAGAGGGATAGTTCCTGGTCCAGTTGCAGCTACTAAAGCAACTTTGGAATTTGTTGACTAAGAGTTCGCTCGGTACTCCGACACAGAGTCCGGCTATGGATAGTCAAACAGGGTTATCGTGTTGAAATGGTTTGGATGCGCGGGTTTGGCTAGGTACGCCGACACAGCGTCCTGCCGCCCCCCTTTGATACTCAAAAAGCCAAAAGTTGGTGCAAGAATCGTAGAACAACAATTGCACCTGATTGAGCCGAGATGCCACGGTGACATCAGATACCTGCTGCAGATTGAGGTCATGGAAGAGTGTATGACATCAGCTTCTTAGCAGACTAACTCCCGTCATCGAATGTAGTGGTTAGCATTGTGAAGTAGTCAGTTATTAGCAGACTTGTTGGAGATAAACTTCGACAAAGGAAGGTGAACAGTAATTACCATCTACCTTTATCTCGAAGCAAGCCTTACTGATAGCCGACTCCAGCAACACGGCCAAGCATGTACTACAGTAGTTAAAGCGAGTGTTCTGCACGGTAGCAACTGTGTCATACTTACTGTGCTTTTCTTTGACTCAAGACCTTCTGCATAGCACGCAGTCTTGCTTTTTTCTTACGTGTGCCTCTCTGCCATTTTCTGTTGCAGGCGGTGAAGCAACCGTTGGGCCCGTGACATCGCGGCGGATAGCTCTCGTTGATGATGTTGATACACCAGGACCTCCTGTTCGTATGCCCCAATGAGATCGGGCACAGCTGCATCAGGGGGTGGTGACCGCGACCGGTCATAGCATCGCTCGTCCCTGGGAAGTGCCGTGAATGTGATGTGGCGATCTGTTATAGTTTCTGGCCTCGGTGGCGGTGTCGGCAGGCAAGGTATGTCATGTTTTGGAGGCGGAAGGTTCGGCACTCTGTCGATTCGGTCAGGAAAGAAGTTGTGTTGGATGTCTTCCTTTTTCTCTGGAAGGGGAGGTGGAGGCGGCACCGGCGGCGTAGGTGGCATTCTCTGCAAGAGGTTAGCAACTGGATTTCTCTGGACTGGAGCCCTGACAGGGCAGCTTTCATCCGTGGGTTCTTGCTTGACAGTTTCGATCATTGGCACGTCCTGTTGTTCTTGTTTCACAGTGGCAGACATAACATCTGCAGCTGTTTCGGCTTCAGTACTAATAGGATTTGTGCTTGAAGTCTGGTCCCAGGGATTGTGATCTGGTGCCCCATCGGCCCACGACTGGCGATGCCCAGCAAGATCGCCAACAGTGGTAGTCTTGCGATTCCACCTAGGCTGCGTTTCCTGCTGCGTTGCGATTTCAGGTGCTTCGTCTTTCTGCGTCAGCAGTGTTTTGGAGCTCTCAGCTTTTACCGTATGATCGGATTGGGGTGGCATCGGAGCTTTCTCTTTGGGTACTGCCTGTTGCGGTGCTTGTCGTCCACTAACTTCTTGCAGTTGTCGAATGTTGATTAACATCTTGCGATACCTTCGGCTAGCATCCAGACTGTCGTCCGCTTCACCAGTTGCAGGGGTGGGCAATGGTGCTTCTGGCGCTGGTTTCAGTTCAACTGGGGTCGAGGATGCTGCTGATGCAGGGGCTTTCACAGTCCAGTACTGTTTACCCTGTGTTCGCTTGCGATAGGCCTGGACCAATTCATAGATATCGTCATGGAGGGTATCGGGATATTTGATACCTCCATCCACAATCCACTCGATGGTCTCCTGTGACGTCCACATATTGGCTCGATGAAGGCTGTAACATTTCTGGTCTTTCTTACCATCGTAGGGAGCAAAAACTGGCTTATGCTTCTTTGGGTCTCCCATGAAGGAGTGAGTCCACAGCATGTAAGGGAGCAGGAAAGCATCAATTTTTGCCTCTGCGAAGGCACAAACCCCGATCCAATGGACATTCTGGTATACGCTGTGCCAGTTAAACGGCTCCACTGGTGGCTGAGTCGACTGCGTCCATCGTCGTGTCATGAGTGGTAGTCGAAGTTGCCTGTATTCTCTGCTGACGTCCGGTACATTGGCATCATCATCACACTCTTTCAATGGCCAAAATTGTGTTGTTTGTACTTGCTCTGCGTTGACCAGGTCATATGCACCTTGTGTCAGTTCCAACCCTTCATCAAGGGTGGTGTACAGTCTCCAGTACACTCCATCGATCCATAGTTTGTACTCGCACACAGTGACATCATACTGAAAGGTGTCTCCACTTGTTTTGAAAACACCGCGGCCGCTGAGCTTCCACACTTTGAACTCAATGTCTTGTCCGAGATCCATCTGATTGCCAGCGGTGTGGTCTTGAGTGTCACCATGCTCGCAATGAAATCCTCCCGCTCCTCGTCCCATCGGCTGTGAAGGTCTCCTGCTTACGGTTCACCCGCAGAGGAGCTCAGTGTGAGACAGAGGAAGAGGAGAGAAATTAAAATGGAGAAGCCTTCTGCGTACAGTTCACCTGCAGAGAAGTTCAAATAGAGTAGGCCACGGTGGGTTCTGCGTACAGTTCACCTGCAGAGAAACGCCACACGCGGCAAATCTACAGGTTTGAGCCAACAAGCAACAGGGGGGCAAAGCTTCAATTAGCCTTCTTGCGGAGATTTTTCAGTGCATCCAGTGGTGACATCAACACTTGTGGGTTGCCTTGAATCCGGTTTGGTTGTGTTGCCTTTTGTACACGTCTCGTATACTGTAATCTGCTTGCAGGTTTAGTTGTTGAAAGTGCGTTTTTATACTCCCTGTATTGCGCGTTTAGTTGCGTCACCAGAAACCAGGGTTCGTTTGGAAGAAGGTTGAAACGTGTCAAAACATGTTTTTCGACTTCAGCTAATGCCAAAATTGGAGGCGAAGGTTTCAGCCAAAATCCATCATGCAGCCAAATGACGGAATGGACAGGAAATCGATTCTTGATTTCTTGCAACATGGCTGTGACAACTTCAGTTTCGACAATTTCTAATGCACGAAAAACCATCTCATTGGGTTGAAATGTTTGGTTTGAGCGTCTTTCACGTAGTATTAGTGTCGCTACTGCTTGAGCAATTAGCGCTAGCTCGTAAAACATTTGGACAAGCAGCGGGCTGGGCTTTCCTGGATGGCTACTTGCCAAGGACGCAAGAACATGTTCAACAGAGCTATTGATTATCCATAATGGTAATTTCTTTATGGTTCCCGGAACGAGGGTCTCGACTGTTGCCAAGTAGGGGTCACGTTTACAACGCTGCCTCAGAATTTCAATTGGAGGAAGTGCATGGGTACCTATTGATAGTGCACTAGCTGTTCTCCGAACGATTTCATAAAACGAACCTCGCAGGTCAACTTCAATATGATCGCATCCGAACATGAGCAGCCGTACCTTCCGTGGTAACCGTTGTGCCCCCATCGTTTCACAGTACAGTCGCCCTAGGCGGTCCGACGATCGCGTGGCATAGTCAATCTGGACCTGATAGACTTGTGGGAGAAATGGTGACAAGTATTGATCTATTAATGTTCGATGATGCGGTGCAACCGTCAAATGTCGTTGCAATAGGCTACTATCTACTGTAGGCGTTTCTACGCATTGCAATTGCACCATTCGAGTAGTTATAGCACTGGTGGGCTCAATCCATAGGTGGAACCCTCCAGCCTGCAGAATGCCTGCCGGGATGTTGGGATCAATTGCAAATGGCTCAGGGCTAAGTATTTCTCCTTGTTGTGTCTCGTATTTGCACACTGCAGACGCTTGGCCCGCCAAGTTGTCAGCTATTGCATTGGCAGCACGTGTCAGATACATTAGGTCCGAGTGGGGCATATGCCGACTCAGGGTACATCTGATTTCTTCTAACAACGGCAACATGTCTCTGCGTCGCAGTCTGCCAGCAAATTGCAAATATTTGATGGCTGGTAAGATATCGCCCTGTATTTTAACGTGTGGGAGATGACCACTTCGGGCATGCCACCATTGGATTGTTTCTACCATTTCCTGAATAAGCCACAAGTTAGCCCGAATCTCTGCTTCTACATTGTCGGAGCACTGGGGAATTGCTATGGATCGTAGGGCAACAACCATTGATCGGCCGTGTTGGACTACAAAAATTACGTATCCAGCTCCTCCAGCATGCGAGTGACGATGACAGCTTCCATCGAACTGCCCAACGATCATAACCGGGGCATTGACACATTCTGCTTGGTTTACGACCACCATGGCATTGGGAGCCAAATTACTGGTAGCAACCATGGACACCATTGGTACATCAGTGTCTGAATGGGTCTGCTGAAAGCAAGTATTAACTAACATGCCCGCCGCGGTTGGTTTTCTCAGCTGCGCTAGCCTCAGCCATGGGTGACCAATTGGAACAGTGGCCATATATTCTCCCTGTTGAACCGATTTATTGGTAACTAAGACCACATCCGGGAGGAACCCTGCCTGAATGGTAACTGGTACATTGGTCACCACACATAATGCGGGTTCTGCCAGTCCACAGGTGGGTGTTCCTCGTAGCCCCTTCATGACTTTGGCGTTTTGGAGATATTGTTCCGGTATGGCTTCACGGCATTGCTGCCGGAGTCTGCTGAGCCATTCTCCCATAGAGAGAGGTGTGGTTGTTTCGGCATGCTTCATGCCTCCCTGAGCTAGTAAAAGGCGCCGATATTGATGCAACACATGGCTAGCTAGTACACATCCAGTCTGTGTCGCACACGCTACATTGTTGAGAGACAGCACTTCCTGCTGAGGATGGAGGAGTGTGCGCAGCACTAGTATTGGTATAATGCAGTACTTGCTCCAATGATGGGCCGTGTTGTCTCCCTGTTGACATGCAATGCACGGCGACGGGCAGCGGGTTACATCGGTGGGTAGCATCGGAGGAGGATGTTCTGAGCAGTATTCAGCCATAACTGACCACCAGTCAGAATTGGGAGAGATGCCTGTGGATTCTAGCGAGCCATAATACAGGGGCCGGAGATGTTGTTCTTGATAACACATGGGGCAGACCGGTCCTCGTCCCAATCCAAGAGGGTAAGATCGGGCCTCAGCGAAACAAAAGGAGCACTGCTGCTTTGCTGCCAGTGACCCAGATGTGCGCAGATGCAGTGTTTCGTCATCATCCTCATTTAGTGCCCACCGTAGAACTGCATATCGGGCAACTCCATGCACGGCAGTCTTCGGCAGACCTGCTAGGTGACATAGCCACCTATAAGTGACCCCCCCTGTAAGCAGGTGACTGTCAACTCTTTCCCTAAGATGCCTGAGCGCAAAGGTTTGTAAACTGGTATACATCAACTGTTTTAACGTTCTTAAAAACCGCTGTTGTGCTCGTGCAGTACAGCTAGGAGATAGTAATCGGATCACCTCGGTCATTTGTACTCTCCCGATAATTGGTATCCAAGACCACAGCGTTTCTTGCACCAGTCTAGTCTGACGCGTGACGCCTGCTGGCATTCCAGGGATTAGGCTATTGCCTGCACCGCCTTGTCGAAGCCAAAACCCAACACAGGCAGCTGTGAGCGTGATAGCTGGATCGAGTGTAGGTGCCACTTTAAGCCATCTAAAAATGTGCGGAAGGTACCTAGCTGGAATCCAGACACGACCAAGGAGAAGTTTCGCGGTTCTCTGTTGGTACGAATTGATCTTGCCAGCAAAAACTAAAATAAGAACTCTGATAGATATTCAGTGAGAGGATGAAGCAATTATTAGCAAGACTTCTCTGAACAACCGAGTGCGCAGGAGTGGCGAAAAGCGCCAGTCGTTGATTTGCTTTGACAAGTGCTTTGGGGTTAATCATTTGCGTGTAAGTTTCCTCCCGGACAGGTTCCCACCCTTCCACGTGCGGCTCGTACCTTCCATACAACGTCAGCCCAAGAGCAGGACTCGAACCTTGAAGCAAATGAATTCCCCAGCCTGATCTTTCGATGTCATTCAGAGTGGTGTGTGTTCCTCTATGATTGAGGAGCAGGCTGCATTTATTGGCACATCGGCATTGGCTGAACAACAATGGCTTCAGTGTGGGTAGACAGGTGCCCTCCAGATAGCCGTACGCTTGCTGAGCAGTGATGGTAACGTACTGGTGATCTCTGCATACTATGAGAGTGTCCTGTGTTCTGAGTACCGCCTGGATTGCTTTACGCATAGTGCTGAATCCTCTCCGCCCTTTCACCCATTGTAGTTCCTGAACGTCATTGATGGAGCCTTGTTGGTCCGGGCGCCACAGGATGTGAGCAGCCCTCCAACACCGATGCTGGTCAATGCGAATGCCTGCTGAGTTCAGTCGTTCACATAAATCCCATACCTCCGTCAGCCAGTGCATGCCCGGTGCTGTATCTCCAGCGAGGGTTGTATCATCAACATACCCTTGTACGGATAGCATACCAGGTATTCTGTTCAAGTAAGTTAATATTGGATCCATGGCCACGCAGAATAACAAAACCGAGAAGGAACGACCCATGTCGACACCTGTCACTATCATTCTGGATGGTAGGAGGCGCCCTTGAACTTTATGGCGACTCCGCCGAAACATGAGTATGTGTCTGGTGTAGTCGAGGATCCATTGGGAGGCTCCTCGCAGAGCTAACACCTTCAGAATCCAATGAGGATTAATGCGTTCAAAAGCTTTGGATAGGTCCAGCGATAAGACCGCGCATGGATCTGACTGGTCCAGGCAGGATTGAATGTTTTGGACCGCACCTTGTGGTTCACGGAACTGGTTAAGAACAGTTTGGGATGGATGAAGTTGTGGTGCTATTTTCCTAACAACAACTGTTGCAATCGCTCCATCAATCACTCGTTCGAAAGTGGAGGGCATGCCCAGGGGACGGAAATTATCTGCTCTAGGGCCCATTTTCGCCTTGGGTATCCAGGCTTGCACTGAACAAGGGGGAGGAGCGAGACCCTCAAGCACATCACTCAGGTGGGTTTCCATTGCTGTAGAGACTACAGAAGGGAGAACCCGCCAAGCAGCATAGGGGATTCCATCTGGCCCGGGGGCTGAATCTTTAGTATGTAAGATAGCCTGTGTATAGTCATCGGATGTTGGAACATCGACATGTGGCCACCGCTCAGTGCATGTCCGGTACGAGTGCAAATATTGCGTCCACTCCCGATGGTCATTTACTGGTTTTTCAAACCAGAAGTTTCTTGTGGCAAGCATGGCATCTGAGAGGTCGAGGTCAGTCCTGCAGTGTCGTCCCTGACCATCTTCGATAGGTCCATTGTACAAGACCATCTTGGGGCAACTCGATCTCAGTCTCTGCCACAGTGGCGCTGCCGTGCCTAACCCACGGTACCGGTGGCTTTCATCTCTATTTCTACTAATGCAGTGCTGCTGATCAATTTGTAGTTCTAGCAGGTCGAAGCATTGCTGGAGCAATGTCCTAGGAACTGCGATGCTGGCGCCGCTCTTGATACAGTGCGTAAGATTCGGGGCAAACCCTGGGATAGCGCTGATGAGTTCAGTGAAGAGGGCAATTGATACCGTAACAATGGCTGGCTCACCCCGGAGGTGTTTTCTCAACGTGTGATACGAACGGGGTCTCGCTTCACTAGACAGCCACCATTGCCACGTAATAGCTTGCAATGCTTCGAAAGTAGGGTGTTCCACCTGATGGAGCATGCGGACATAGGATTGCGTTTCAGGCCACCTCTGGCGGGTGTCAAAGCAAGTTCGACCTGGTTGGAATACAGTATCCGGGATCGTCATATGCACAGGTAATGACGGACTGCTTGTCACAGGGGGCTTGTGCCGGAGTTCAATGGTAATTGTAGCATGGCCAGATTCCTTAAACAATCGCTTGTAGGCAGTGGTGTATTGAATAGCACCTCTTGCCAGATGTTCTACTGGTAGAATTGCTCTATCCAGACTTGATTCTCCCTGACGGTCCCCAGAAGGTTGTGTTTCCTTGAATGATGTCTTCCCCTTGAGCGTGGTGAAGGATGGTGTTCCACAGGTCAGGTGCAGTTATATCTGCTTGATTGAAGTCACCTACAATGAAGACCGGATCCTCAGGACTTCTTGTGCTGGAGAGCCATTGTTTTAGTGCTGTGCAATCAGCTCTGGCGGTGGTCGGGGTGGCAGTAGACACTGCAGACCCAGAAACAATCCGCACTGCGTTTTAACTTGCGCAGCAACAATTCGCCCAGGCTTGAGGATCAAGGATTGGACGATTTGAAACGAGCACGGAACAATGACCGCAAACTCCTCCGGATAGGCCTCCTTGCTCCGTCACCAGTGCAGCTGAGTGGACTATATTTAAGCCCGGAAGTTCTGCATAAGTGCGACTGGCGATCCATCAGTCCATCGCGTTTCCTGAAGGCAGACGATTCCTTTTCGTAACAGCCGTCGCACATGCAAGGTTTTGGGATGTGTCCATTGGAAATCCTTCCATCCTGACAGGTTCCACGAGGAAAGTTGTTTGATTGATGAGCACATATTCTGTTGTTTGCCGACACGATACTCCAGAAGCGTGTGGCACAGAACCCAAAACAACTCAGAAGAGTCTAACAGCTGCACGAAGGTAGGTTGTGCAGTTTGGAATGCCTCTACCGATAATCCACATTGCCCAGCAACTACACTGACTTCTAATTCCTGCCATCGATCAGGAACATGGAGTACATGCGGTAAGAAAGCCAAGGTTTGCAAGGTATACAATGGCTTGGGACAAGGTTCTGAATAAACTGTTTGGTACAGAGCTCGCAAATGGTGAGACCACGCCTTGCGGAATGCGAGCAGTGTATTTCTCACAAGGCCACCCATGCGTGTCATGGTGTCGCACCACTAGTGGTTGGACTGACTTTGCATACGCAATGCGCTACACAGAGTGTAGGCATTGTCGCATATTGCTCGGCAATGGCAGGACTAACCTGTCCAATGTGTACCGCACCATTGATCTGCTGGTGACTTACAGTTATTGGTCCTCGGATACCGACGAGGTTCACTGTGGCTGTATGGTTGGGTGGCGGCTCCGCTAACGTATGCACGTACATAGATCCTTGGTCAGAAATAATAAACTCTCCCTCTACCCATTGACTCTGGAGTCCTTGCTTGTGTACCGGACAGAGAATGGGGGGACACAGTGACGCGATGCAACACTGCACACATTGGTTGGTAGCTATAGGAGTAAAGAAGTCATGGCAAAGGATATGGCTATCTTCTCCTATTTGTGGTACGGCAATACAAGCAACATTGGAATTGGAAATATGAAATGGTTCCAAGTTTCCCGGTGGTGATACCATGCTCGGCACTTTCATAGCCCACGGGATGTGTCGGGAGGAGCTGTGGTGCCAGGCTGCCGTGTCAATGTGGAAATGCTGAAACACAGGGGAGTGTATACAATACACAATCCACTGCGCTGGAGAATCCCCAAATACCTGGACCTGAGCACAATCAGACCAGTCTACCACATAAACGATGTGGGTTGACACTTTCCTGTGCCTTTGTATTTGGCTGAGAAACAGTAAGAGTTTCTTCATCATGGTAACGTCCGAGGAGCAGTTTTGTAGCAGGCACATGACCTCGCTAACTATGCCTTTGCAATGTGTATCAACAACGGTTTCCTTGTCCGGCCCAAAGAAGTACGCGAGAACTTCAGTAACATCTGAGACTCCGCTGCCGTAGAAAAGCATGCCTTCAAGCAAGGCATCAAGGCCACTAGATCTCAGTATGGTGATTGCCGCGGTGGACAGAGCTTTCGGTAGGCTACCTCTGCTCTGCTCGCTCGCAGGAGAGCTCCTGGGCTTACCTGGTGGAGCAATTTGCACACTCTCAACTATAGGATGAACAGGGGTCAGCTTCCCTTCCAACTGATGGACAGGATGTCCTTTCATTGGATCAATTCCAACCTGGTGTTTTGCAATATCTTGGTAACCTTTGCTCCTTGCCTGTGTCTGAACTCGTTCAACAAGAGCGTGATAGAGCAGTCTGGCATCCCGGGGGTGAACTACCCCTTGCCATTTGGAAGAATCTTGTTTCGTCACGCTACCTTCCAGCCAGGCTTCAAGCTCTTTTGTATCTCCAATTGCGGCTCGGATGCAATCAGGGTGAAAGCTATTGCCACAGTAATCGCGCACGACCTTGTCTGTGAGCAGGGCACTGCTGGTGACTACATCTTGAAAGTGTCCTTTCAGGCCTGCTAATGTGGCAACTTCTTCCACCGTGAGGATGCGAACAGGGATCTGGATATGTGGATGGTGGAACATTGGCATGATTGCTCGTACAAGTTCATCTCTCTGCCGCGAGCCAACGTTTGTTTGTCCAATGCTTTTGAGAAAGGCAATCCATGATCGGTGCAATTTCGGGGGCAATGCTTTAGTGAGATCCAATTTGGGGATCGTATCTTTGGCTTGCATTTGTACTGCCTCTCGAAAGGCGACTTCACCGCCCCAATAGCTATAATCCCATACTAAGGCAATGGGTTGGTAGGCTGTCCACGATAACTGAAGAACTCCATGATCCAATTCCTCTCTAGTTCTTAGTAATGGTCCAAACGGGATGGGGCAACCTCCACAGTCTAATAGCGGGCCCCATGAGTCGGTAAACAGGAGGCGAGTCGAGACTATGATTTGGCTGGTATCTTGGAAGTTTCTAAAGTAGAATCGGTTTCTCTTTACTCCATGAGAGTGAACTGGGTCAAACCGTAGCCGTCGCACGTCCATGTCTTGCGGCAGCCCCAGAGCTTGCAAAATAGCTTTACGATGCATTTCAAGCATCGATCCAGCGTTCTCAAGCAAAAATCGGATGAGGTCTGCGGAATAATTCATTTGGACAAACCAGACGATGACGTGAACATAATAAAATAGACTGCTGCTCGGCCCTGTGAGACCAAGTAATCCACCATATGGTCCAGCAAAGGTAAGGTCTTGACATGGAGAACCGGCAATAATGAACCATCTACAGGTCGGCCCTGCAATCGCAAAGGCTTGCCTTAGGATTAAGCAATTGTCCTCAATGAGTGCTCTGACATCGGAGACATAGATCGCATGAACTCCTTTGCGCGGTCTAGTCCATTTGCCATCACACCTATACTTGAATTTTTCACTGACCAACTGACGTAGAAACCGGATCACATTCGGCTGACAAAATCAGCTTGGGGGGGTGTCCGATGGTCTGTTCGATTGACGCGGCTGCAGATCCCACACCGTCAAAAAGGCTGATGACTGCATATGGGTGTAGAATCCTCGGTTTCTTAGGGGGGAGACGCCTTAGCAGAGTCCTCACTGGTTCTAGGCGGTGTCACACACCCAGCACGCCCTTCACGGGTGGTGGGGTTATGATCACGTACCTGCAGGGGATAGTCACAGCTCATTGGTGCAGCAACAGTTGCAGCATGGGAGGCGGTAGTAGCAACATAATGTGAATGTGTCCCAGAGTTCGTTTGATCGTCGCATTGGATAGTCTGGTTAGTCTGGTCAGATTTGTTCTCCAAGGGGGATTGTGGGGGCTGTTGAGGATGAGTGCTGATATCAGCTTCTGGCATGTGGCCAAGAGCACGGTCATGATTATGCTGAATAGGCGTATTCCTACTTCCTTCAAGGCCAGGGGCACCTACATGCGCGGGTGGCAACCCAGGAAAGGCAGCTGTCGTGTCTACTTAATTCAGCAAAGTGTCTGGGACCATTTCGGCTACAACTACAGTGGGGTCCTCACATCTACCTCGAGGTTCATCTTGCTGCGCAAACACAATAGGGGGTATCAGTCCTATTAGGGTCTCCTTGGTCTCCTTCAGGGTTAACCACAGCATTTCCTTTCGTTTTCTTTTCGCCAGAATACTTCTCGGCTTGTATGCCTGGGGAAGGTTTCGGTTTGGGGGCGTCCGCCGGGCTGTTTGCCCTTTTTGCCACTAGATTGCAAGATTTCAGCAGGCGAGATTTTCTTAAAATGCTCAGGTTGGAAGGTAGCCCTTGATTGATTGGCAGCTCGAAAGACTAATCCCCAAACTTTAGTAGTGGAAGCCATTTGGTCAATGTTAACCCATGTATTTCCTCTATTGTTGTCATATATGAGGATTTGATTTTGTTGGAAAGCTTCTATTGTAAAGAAGTGGTTTGTTGAGCCCAATATGATGGCAACAATGCCTGATAGTGTAAATGATGATTGCTCATTTTCGTTCGTGGGGTGGTGAACGTCTGTACTCTGGACCGCTGGAACTTGGAATTCTTTGTGGAGTAGGGCATAATATTGTTCCAGCGTAGGCAGCTCTCGCACAGTACTACCAAGCTTTAAGACAAAAAATTTGGCCACTATATGTCTCTATCCCGTTGATAATACTTTGGTCATGACAAGAAGGCATATGAGGCAATCTCGATGCAGGTCTCTCTAGCGCAAGTCGTGGCTTTCGACCAGACAACATAATATTAATGTCCGGGCAACTTTCTTGGCTGAGGAGCTGTTCGTCAACGTCAAAGACAATGACCGTGGTCTTTACTGTTTGTTGGCAGCACGCGCACTGTGCTTGCCATTCCGGGAGAAACTGGCTGACATGACTAGGATACAGATCGTCAAATACCTCAATAAGAGCGGTGGTCCAAATCTGAGTCCTGTCCTGGGGGGGAAGATGCACGTATTGGCAATAGCTTGCAACTGCTACACATACTTCCGCTAGGCTGACTCTGCGTTTCACAACAGTAACAGTTTGGTCATGCCAGCACCATCCACACGCTATGGCACATAATATGAGATCTCGAATATGCCCTAGCAGCATGTCATTCGTCCAAGGGGCAAGTGAGAGAATTCTCAGTGCCGTCATTGCATAACACATGTGACGAGGAAGTCAATTATGTAACAGGCGGCAAGTTTCGCTATGTCTGTAGTGTCGAGTCCTTGGAAGGAGGATTTCCATCCTTGTAAATAAAAATTTCCTTACACAAGACTATGCGTTGTCCGCTGCGCGACTCGGCACAAAGAATCTGATCGACACTGCGTTGTTGTTTGGAGTCGACAGAAACTATCTCAACCTCATCATCGGATGCGGCCTTGTCAAATTCGCCTCCGATTGGGCTCATTGCAGGCCTTTGGGCGAGGAGAGTCATGACGTTTGTTGACGGCTTAACGGAGGGCGTGCTTGTGTGAGGTTGCTCAATGCTGTCGTCCCTCTTTTTAATGTTATCAATGTCATCCTTGGCATCTTTAATTTCAGTTAGGTGCCGCATGTTCTGTGGACACCGGCTGGGCAGGATGCATTTCAATGTCTGGGCACTCTACAGGAATGGTATCTGGTCGGACAACTGCGTAGTACGAGCGTCGAGTAGGGTGGGACAGGGACTCGAGGAGAGTTCTGGTGGCAGCTTGTGAGGGCTGAAAATTTCCCCTTGTTTGGGTTCATTTTGCTTCCTTCTTTCATCATCCCTGGTTTGCTTCCTGCCAGTAGTACTTTTTCTCTGAGGTGGCTGGTATCGATCTTTTTTGGCTTCGCCCGTTTTTGTGCCCTGGCTTGAGTTGTTGAGGTTGTCGGCATGAGCTGCGGCTGCGACATCGGGTTCAACATTTCTAGGGGGACGCATGGCTTGGCTCATGTAAAGGTATGACTGAGCTGGCGGTTTTGGGACGCCATTTCCACCGTCAAAGACTCTGCACGATAAGCACTGGGTTTTGCTGATGCCGTCAATCAAGTGACTGACTGCTATCTCTGGCGGCACCAATAGGACGAGGGAGGACTCCTGAAACGTTCTGATGATGAGTTCGTTCCCAAACTTAATAGTCCATCTGTCATGAGAATTCCGGGCAGACCGCAATTGTACCGTTTGTCCAGCGGCAACTAGTACATGAAAGGCAGTCCAGTTTGTAGCACATCGATACTGGATAAAGTCCTTCTGTTCCAATGTGATTTCTTTGGATGAAAAGGATCCCACGTCGTAATGTTGCATGAGCCGTGGCATTTCTAGCTCACCAAGGATTGAATATAAATCAGTGGTCAATTCACTGGGTGAAAAGCACCACAAGACTGGATCGCATCCTAACTGTGACAACATTTGTTGCATCATCACATGATTGGATCATGGTGGTACTGAGGTTTCTATATCTTGCATGAGACGATGCATTACCACTATGCGGTGCTACGTGGCTGATTCTCCCTTCAGTGGGTATCATTCGATCCATAATTACTTTATTCCAGTGCTCCCGGTCTAGTTTTCACTAGCCGTAGTTGGCTTGATGACACGAAATTGATTTGCCAGAGGAGATTGGTGCTGAATGACGAAGGACAGCTCATTGAGGTGAGTGGAAATAGGTATACTCTTCTCATATAGTTTGTTAATGTCAAAGCACAAAAATTTTTCTTGCTGGTTTTGCACCTGACACCATTCGATACGGAAGTTAATTGCCCCAAATTTCTGGTGGAGTTCTTTCCCAAATGTGGTTTTTGAGATGTGTTCATGCACATCCAGAACTTGGTGCAATTGCTTCCATTGAACAGCAACTGGTATGTATTGGAGCGACCCTATTTTGCCAAAGTGGATAGTAAAGCAATGTAACGTCTTCCGTGGATTCCGGCTCAGGTACCATCTGTATCGTAAAGGCACCTTGCTTGGGTCCGATTGGGAGATGGACGTCTACTGGTATCAGGGCAAGATATAGATTAACGACCAGGTCCGGAGCTCCCATAATCACCAGCTTTTTGGAATGCATGAAATGGTATCTGATTTGAAGAGCTGCAAGGTGAGAGAGGACATCTCGAACTTGTGTGACAGTTAATGGCCTAAGGTGGGCATGCCTGCACGAAGTCATTATCTTTCCACGGAATGCAACATCGGGACTGGCATTCTGCAACAGCATGTTTAAAGGAAGCCTGAATGGTTGACTCGAGCACCCCTTCGACTTGATTCAGGTGTTCAGAAGTGTTGGAAGTGATTCCTACTGAGATTGAAATCACATCCTCTTTTCCTGAGATTCGGTAGCATCCGTTTGGCTTCCTGTGACTTAAGCTTGTGACACACGGTAATTGCTGCAAGTTTTGTACAGTGCCATAATCTTCAACCACTTGTTGCGGAAAAACAAAGTCATATTGGTTGTTGAAATGACTCCACCTCATCTTACAACTTGATGGTTGATTCTCAATTTGACAGGCCATCAGAAGCTTTTCTTGGTCTGTTTCTGGGCAAAAAGCACAGCCAAGGTTTTGAAGAAAACTGACATTTTTGGTTTGTTCACCGAGTAACTGTCGGAGGACTGCTGCGGGCTTCGAACTCATTCACACTAATGTGACAGGGATAGACAATATGCAGGGAGAACCCTTTCTCAATGCAATATTCAACTAACTTCTGTGCAATGACAGGTTTAGGAAAGAGAAGACATAACCCCACTTCGCTTTCACTATGGTCAAAGGCTTCTTCATAGGTAATGAGTTTAACAAAATTGCAGTCGACACGAATGCTACTGGGACATGAATGCAACGAAGACGTGTTCTTTACCCAGCGACTGAACAAACTCGATGGCCTGATGTTCAAGTTCTTCTACGTGGTTCATTGGGACAGCAAAGTAAACCACTACACTGCGACACAGTGTGAGTAGCGAGTAATTGCAGCCAGATATATATCTTGGATAAAATGCAGTAAAGGGAGACCCGAAAAGTATCAACAAAGATACACTTCCCTTACTGCACTGGAACACCCAGAGAGTAAGTAGAAGAAGCAGAAATCTTACTGACTTAAAATGAATACACAAATAAATAAGATAATTGTGTAGACAGAGGTACGCTTCTCTCACTGCACTGGGACACCCAGAGAGTAAGTAGAAGGTATAAATTTAAGTCTTACTACACTGGGAAGCTTCTCTTACTGCACTGGGACACCCAGAGAGTAAGTAGAAGGTTTAGCAGGTTTAGCAGGTCTTACTTACTGCACTGGGACACCCAGAGAGTAAGGTAAGAGCGAGTGACTCTTAATCCAGGTGTGCAACTACCCGCTTACTGCAACAGGGACACCCAGTGAGTAAGTCGGGTAGTAAGA
>CAVMGG010001025.1:0-78062 GCA_963680895.1 Fragum sueziense | reverse complement strand
CCCCGGAAGAAGCCAGTGCTTCTGAAATATTTTGAAAATCTACTTGTCCACGGACAAGTGTTGATCCAAAATTGACTTGTCCGTATCAAAAATCAACTTGTCCGTACAAAACCCATACACTTTGAAATAGATTCATTTGTTTATTGCATATCTATTATGACTGTCTAACTATTGTCTACAACAAAGTTCGTACATTTAACTATCAGTAATTACATTGTATGAAAAAATGTGAGAAATAGAAAAAAAAACTTTTTACTATAACCGGATTTTTCACTTGTCCACGGACAACCTAGCTTTCAAAATCTGCTTGTCCGTACAGGTAATTTGAGGTAAACGGACAAGTCGGACAACTCGGGCAACTTATTTCAGAAGCACTGGTTCAGAACCCCCCTTGATCCGCCACTGTCATAAGATGGGTGGGTAGTCCGCTTCAAAAAAAAATTTACTTTTATTTGAGAATGATTTCAGCTTAAAACTGTACATGTACTCAATTGACAGAAAAATTGTTAACTTCATCTTGTCAGGGGTCTCATTTGCAAAAATTTGGGGCCGTTATTGGGCCCCATTCCCAATGGAAAAATGTATTTTTTTGCCAATTCTCTGGTGAAAATTCCCAATGAGGACCGATCGCCACTTTAGCCATTGGCGACAATTTTGAAAATGTGGCTCAAAAAAATGGAATGTGGCTGAAACGTTTGACTCCAACTTTTTACCGTATATTAATCGCCCATATAACACGAGTGTCAACACTTATTGTTTAACATGAAAAATCGAAAATCCGTAATTGGCTTCCCCTAAACGGTCGAGTAAGCACACATGTTACAATTATCTGCACACATGTATGACCTTTATGTATTCATGCGGTAACATTTAGGAAGAGACTACCCGTCAGTGTTAAAATCACATAACGTCGGTTTATTTACTTCGTAGATAGCATTTTGTTTTCGTCGCATCATCCCTTTTCCCGCGCTTGCTGACAAACTGTAGTAACGTATCCATATTTGGATGGGGGAAATCAAGTGATTATATTGAGACTGGAATTGTCCTTAAGGAATATGGATAATTTACTTATGATAAGACAGGTACAAAAAATAGTTTTGAAAATATGAAGCAACAGCGTTTTTTTTCACCAATTGGGAAAGGTTCCTGTACCCCTACAATTGGGAATTTTTTGAGTCGCGAAATCTTGAAATTGGGAAATTTTCGCGTCGTGAAATCTTCAAATTGGGAAAAGTTCTAGCAATATATTTGATAAGTAGTGAATCTTTAAAATACATCTTATCTGTACATAATTAGATGCCATATTCTGCACCACAAAGGATTTTGATGACTAGGTTTTATCAGGAAAACTACTAGCTATATAGTGATCTAGCTTTAATGCTGAAATTCAGTATTTGCTTCTATTCTCTCTAAACATTATCATAGTTCACAAATTCCTTACCAAAATAATTTAAAATTATAACATGAATTTTGTCATCTGAAATGCCCTATCTTTTTGGACCATTCCAATTATTTGTTTCTTTGGGAAACCATTTTGGTAAAAAAAATGTCAATAACCTTAAATTCTTCTTTGCTCTCAAATTACAAATGTTTTCACATAAGACTTAAAGTACATGTATTTCATTTTCTATTTTAAGATCACTGAAGTTGAGACTGCTTCTCTTGTTAATTTTGATCTGACCAAAAAATCTCAACTGGAAAATTTTCTCATTAGGGAAAGGGTTAAATAAGTTGCAGAAGAGTGTTAAACTATAAGGCAATCTTTCAAATACATAAAGAATTTGATTAAAAGGAGAATACCAACATGCCTTTTATCTAGATAAAAAGGGAGTCTTGTAAGCGAGTATATACAGTACCACTTGTGAGGGGTATATACGGTACCAAGATAAGAAAAGTGGTGTGCTTTATTGAATGCACAGTGGGTATATACGGCACTGATCATATGTGTAATTATTGATTTTCTCGCAAACCATTGCCAGACATAAACTGTTTGGATATGTGTCAACGCAAATTAAAGGTAATCAAGCAGTTATTTGGCTATTTCTAGGCCCCTATAAAGGGCACTGGCGATTGGGAACGGCACATGATCTTTAGAAACGGTAGATATTCATATTGGGACAGGTGCCGATACGAATTGGGACAGGTGCCGATACGAATTGGGACAGGTGCCGATACGAATTGGGACAGGTGCCGTTTGCCGGTACTAGTTAAAGAAGGAAAAAAAACGCTGAGCAATATGGCGGACACGTAGGTAAAATCCAAAACAAATTATCAAGTTTTTCGCTATGATATCGCAGCTAATGAAGCATGTGATAAAATAGAGATGGGAAGGGAAAGCCTTGATTATGTCATCAAACGAGGACTCACTGTGTAACTGTTAGCGGCATTTCCTTTGATCTCAGACTCGGAAATCATCACATATGAGTAACAGAGGTTTACTATGTTTCCATGGTTTTTTTTTTACTTTCGAGATTGTTTGACATATATTTGTTACCGACATCTCTGATCAACATTCAGAATTATGAAACCTAATTCTACCATACTTTTAAAAATGAGTGTTATTTAAATTAGCGAATGGAATTTAATACAACACAGACGAAAAAGCAGACAAAATGCACTTTTGCGTACATGTAGCCTCTAGCAGACAGATGAATTACGGTATTAGATTATTGCAGACGACAACAGGGGTGCGCGGGGCGGTGTTGTGTTCGTCAGTGGCGGGGTGGAGGTATTCTTTGGCGATGGAAAGGGGGGGGGGAACAGTCATTTGCTCCAGTGGTACAAAAATGGCTCAGAAATTTTCAAAGTGGCTCAAAGGGTGGCTCAAACTTTTTTTGACCCAGCGCTAGCCCTGCAGAATGCCCCATCTTGATTTACAAATATTTAGAAGACAGTTTTAGAGTAGATTCTAGAGTATGTACAAATGCATTTTACATCACTTACTACAGTCTAATTTGCAACTGAAACTGAGTGACAGTATGAATACAAACTTGACCAAATGTATGAACACAAAACCTGGCCCCAAACAAAAATTGGTAGCAAGACTCCTGCTTGTTGCCAATACAGGTTAAAGATGCGGTGATTGGTTAGTGGGCTATAGCCCCCCCCCCTCCCCCCTACATTTGAAATTTATAAATATGGGACCTTAGAATCACCTAAAATTATTTTTTTATCAAATATAATCCAAAATAATAATAAAAAAAATCTTATTTTTTTTATCACAAAATTGACGCATAGCTTTTCTGTATGACGCGGTATCATATGTTTACATGGGTGCGCCATTAAAGGAGGTACTTTCTGTAAAAATAGCACCAAAGTAACTGTATTTCATATGACTTTAATCAGCCAATCAAAACCGGGAACAATTGGGGAATACCGATTACGTCACCAGCCGAGCGATAGCGGGACGACAGTCGGCTATTCCGTAGATCTGTCGAATGCCACCGAGTGGAATATTTTGAAAATTGCAATGCAAATCATGTTGCATGTGAAACAAAAATTTCTGAAAATCTTCAATGATTTTGTTACTAATATGGGACAAGGCACCTATTTTAATTCAGTTTGAAGCAGAGAAGGTGGACAGACATCACACATTAGATAGACATGGTGGATTTTTGAAAAATCAGATGATAAAAAATTATTGAACAAAATTGTGGTTGATCAATAACTTTTAATTTAATTTTTCAAAAATCTTTAACGTCCGGCTTATTCCTGGCATTTTACCCACCTTCTCTGCTTGAAACCAAATTCAAATTAATAAAGTATTTAACAAAAAAAATGATTAGTTTCTGAAATTCTGAGTCATGTGATTAACCACCATGATTATATTGGGAAATCTACTAGTGTTAGGTCTTTGATCGAGAATGGTTAAAAGCGTACAAATTTAATAAAACTGTTTTCTTTCAGATTGAGTTTTTTAAGAAGTTTTTTTAAATAACCTTTCATCAAAGACAGAAATTTTGGTTGCCTGGCCCAAATGAATATGTGGAAATAGGGGGAAAACTCTTCTAAAGCATAGAAAAGGTTAACACAAAACAAGACAAATCCAGTGTACAGCAAGAGCTTCTTTTCCCCAAATATTTTGAAAAAAAATCAATGTCATGGATCAGGGGTCTTGCTACCAATTTATTTTTGGGGCCAGTGAAATTTGGGAAAATAGCAATGTTTATACCTAAATTGGGAAAAACTTAGACAAGTTTTTATTCATACCGTCACTTCTGCTGCAAATTAAACTGTAGTGATGAAAAATGCATTTGTATATTTTGTACATAGGTCTACTCTTGTTTAAGAATCTACTCTAAAACTGTCTTCAAAATATTTGTAAATGAAGATGAGGTCTTAACATGGGGCATTCTGGGTCCTCATTGTGAATTTTCTCAAGAGAATTGGGAAAAAAAGATACTTTTTGCCATTGGGAATGGGGCCCAATAACGGCCCCAAATTTTGGCAAACAAGACCCCTGTATTCCTTAAAGAAGTTCGTAGTCTTAGTCTAAATGTCTAAAAGCCAGTGGAGCGATACAGGGCCATCTTGGCCCTCTGATTCATCTTCCTTCCAATTTCAGTATTGATGCTAGATCTACTACAACAAAGAAAGCGGAGAAGATCATCAATGATAGTGTTGAAAGAAAATGGACAAACTGCATTTTGAAATACCAGTGTGGTCACTTGTTTAGATGCGCGTGACATTAAACCTGAAGAGGAGGTGGCTTGTTACTATGGTGTGACTGGGACTGACAGCAACATATCTTGGAGAATGGTGAGTTCTTCTTAATTAGATATATATACAATTCAAAGCCAATCATGTAAATCATAGAAAATATTTCTACAAACAGAATGATTGTTGGCAACCTGATGAACTTATACAAGAGCCAGTTAATATTGCGATTAAGACCAGGCCCCGTTTCTAGAAAAAACTTAAGTACATACTCATGAGATTATACTTAACTTCAAAAGAATACTCTCCAATGTATAAGGCAGGGTTCAACATTAACCTGTGCCCGACAGACATTAACTGCCTGCTGCTTGGTCAGGGCTAGATAGATCTCCAAAATGCAAGACCGATTGGTCAGCCTCATTTCAAATCTCAGTCACTATTACCATAATGAAAACACCTGACATGTGACAAAACAAGAACATTGGCCGTTCAAATTTTCATTCATGAGTGATTCAAAACTTGTCTTTTAGCTTATGAGAGGATTTTTGTTGTTAATACACCTTTTCCCAATTATCCAAATATTTGGTCAGGACCAGTGCATATTTGGTCAGGGCTAGCATCATCTGGCAGCAACAAGCCAGACTGTCTGGTAACCAAAAATGTTAATGTTGGACCCTGTAAGGGTATTCAACTGAAGTTCACATGGATTTCTTGCGATTTGAGTACGGTGCTCAGACTTGAGCATGAGAACATACTTATTTTTTTTTCGAAAAACCGGGGCCTGGATTTCATTATGGCGTGAATCATGATAACATTCTAAACAAATATTGGATCATTTTATATACCAGTATTGGGTCATGTATATACCTTTGTCATCTCAATTGGAAACAAACATTGGGCAATTTTATATACTGGTATTGGAATAGGGTCATGTAATACTTTTTAGTCTATAGCAAAATCCTTAGTCATTGCAGAAGTCAAAGTGTGTAGTTGTCTAATGACTGTTTTTTTGTAACACAGGCAGTGCTTTAACCGATGCTATTGAAAAAACTCACTTTGTACAAGTCCTGTATAAGACTGGAGAGTCATCTTTGCTGATCTGATCAATCATAGAGAAGGTGAGAGTATTTTTTGGTATTCTTAGTTTATTATCTCCACTGGCCGAAGGCCAATGGACTTATGTCATGGCCCTGTATCCGTCGTGTGTCTGTCCCTCTGTGTCAACTTTTTCATTAAACTTCTCCAAAACTACTTCATCCATTTAAGCAAATTTCGCAGGAATTCTCCTTGTATGAACCTCTTCCAATTTGCTTTAATTTAACCCTTTCCCAAACAAGACCTGGTTTTGATGTCTCTAATTGAATAGGCTTGGGAAAACATTGAGGCAAAAGAAGAAACTGCTGATAACCAGCAGTTTCTCCTTTTGTCTCAATATTTTCTGTGCCATATTGTACGTAAATTATATCTTTTTCAGCATAAAAGTTGTTGTCTGCAACTGCTTTTAATTTGGACCAACCCAAAATGTTGCTGTTTGGTAAAGGGTTAAGAAAATAAAATCCATGCAGAACTTAAATTTTAACAAAATTCATTTAATTAGATTTTAGAAGAATCTTCTACTCCAAAACTACTGGACCAATTTCACCAAACTTCACAGGAATCTTCCTTGCAAGAACCTCTTCAAAATTCCTTAAAAAATAAAAAATAAAATCTGTGTAGAATTTAAATTTTAATCAATTGAATTAAATTAGATTTTATTAGAAGAATATTTAAAAATCTTCTGCTCCAAAAGCTACTGGATCAATTTCAACCAAATATCAAAGGCATTTTCCTTGCATAAACCTCTTTCAAATATGTCCAAAAAAAAAATTTGTGCACTACTTAAATTTTGATTTATCATGCTCCATGAACAAATTGTTGGGAGCATATAGTCGCCACGCTGTCCATCCGTCTGTGTGTCAGTCCGTCCGCAGTCAGACCTCAACAACCCTTGGACCAAATTCAATGAAACTTCACATGTGAACTCCCTTGGATAATCCCTAAGGATCTTTATCCGTTACTTAATTTAGAGGCTGCGTCCTAGAAAAAGGAGCCTAAATGTAAAAATTAGTTTTTCTCTAATCTCTCTTCATCTAATGGGCAGAATTTAATGAAATTTTGTACTTATGTGATAAATGAGATGTTCTAGACCTTAATCTATAAAAAATGTGTGTACAAAAAATCTGTCATGGCAAAAGGGGGCTATTGTATGATACTTTTTATTTTGTGCCAAACACTTATTCGGGGAGCATAATCCGTCTATGACGGCTCTTGTTTAATTAGATTGAATTTTTGATAAATCTTGACTACTCCAAAACTTCCGGACCAATTTCAACCAAACTTCACAGGAATTGTCTTTGCATAAACCTCTTCCAAATTTGTTCAAGAAGAAATCTCAGTGCAGAACCTAAATTTTGATTAAATTGATTTAATTAGATTTTAGACGAATCTTTGAAAATCTTCTTTTTCATAACGGGTCATTGGATTTTGTTGTAATTTAGTTTTAATGTTCGATGTGAAGTTCTCTATTTGATTTCGTAAAAATAAATTGAGCTGATGAAAAACATGGCTGCTGTAGGCGGGGTTTATTTTTATGCCCCCGTATTGAATGATTGGGGGCATATTTTACTCATGTCTGTCCATCCGTCTGTCCATCCGTCTGTTCAAAAACTTAACAGTTGCCTTTTCTCTGAAAGTATTTGACATACAAAACTCAAATTTAGTATGCAACTTCCTTTCCATGATATCTGTCTGTTCAATGCAAATTGACCTTCCTCAAGTTCATCTGTTAACCCTTAATAACCCTTTACACGAAAACTTAACATTTTAGAAAAATGGCATTGGTGTTTCACAAACACATTTTGTTCGCTATACAAAACATGGTGTAATTTTTAGCTCGACTTTTCGAAGAAAATGAGAGCTTTTACTGTCACCCGGGCGTCGGCGTTGGCGTTGCAACAAAGGTTAAAGTTTTTTTAAACATCAATAACTTCCATACTAGCAAAGGGATTCAACCCAAACTTGGAATACTTATTCACCATCACACCTTCTACCTTACTACCAGGGCCCATGACCCTGGCTCCACTATATTTGGAGTTATGCCCCCTTTATACTAAGCACTTAGAAAGTCGAGCGCGCTGTCTTCGGACAGCTCTTGTAAGAAAAATCTTCTCTGAAATCATTCATTGGATTTTGTTGTGATTAAGCATGAATGTTCTTTAGATAGACCTTCATCATATTGCATGAAAAACAAAATTGATTGGATAAGAAAGATGGCAGTTGTGGATGGGGCTTATTTTTCGCTATAGGAAACAAAGTGAAATTTTAAAAAAAAATCATTAAAAAACTTTTTTCTTCCAAAATTACTTCTTGGATTTCATTGTTATTTGGTATGAATGTTGACATTGTAATGTATCATTCTCTATTATATTCTTCTAACAAAAATCTTGTTGAAGTCAATGATAACACTGTTTGTACAGAATCACAGGGCCAGAAAACCTCAGTCACAAAGTGGTATTCCTAGACAAAATCTTCTTATCCTTTATCGAGGCAATGTTTCCTAACCCTTTATTGCAATTTGATTTTGTTTTACAACCTTCTATACCCTTTCACAAAAAAGCCGCTAGAAACCGATTTTCATAAATATGTCATTCTTTCACAAGTAATTATTCCTGTCCTCATAGATGCCTCCCTTCAGACAAAATATCCCATTTTAATCAACCCCATTCCTGACAAATAATGTTTAAAGGGGCATATGCTAGGTTTTTCAGGGATCAGAACAACATGGGGAAAATCACAGTTTATATTGTTGTGTGGTACATTGCATTATCTAGTGCCGCGGCCTTAGCGCAGTTGGTAGCGCATCTGACCCTCGTTCGAGAGGTCCCGGGTTCGATACCCGGCCGCGGCTAATACCCTTTCTGACAAAATTGTCACCCACCAATGGGTTTGAAATCGTTAACCTAAGTGGGCGAGCAGCTGGAGGCTCGGTAAGGGTGTTGTGGTAGTACTGGTTTGAGAAACAACAGGAACCCATGGGTAGGTGCTCCAGCCGCCGCGATATGACCCTGGTAGTTGAAAACGGCGTTAAACCCCAATAAACTCAATTGCATTATCTAGTGCCAAAAAGAAAGGAATTTTAGTGCTAGCACCAAGTTTCTCTATCAGCTTTTCAACTTTGATGCGTAAATTATGCATGTCTTTAAACCTGATTTAGTCATCATTTTATATAATAATATTGGGTCATCTATACGATATATTACTATTGGGTCATCATTTTGTATATATCATTAATGGGCCAAAGATCTAACTTTTAAGTTTTGGATAGACTTCACTATATGGAAAAGTGCAATGGTAACCATATTTATGGAGTTATTCAAATGGCCTTTTGTTAATTTTCATCTTGCTTTTGTCCAGAGCATGGGTATGTTTACATCATCATAATGCCACCGTTTTGTATATAATAATATTGGGTCATATATATACTACTATTGGGTCCACATTTTGTATATATATATCATTATTGGGCCAAATACCCAACTTTTACCAAACGTCATAGGTGGATATACTTCCAATATAGAGAAGTGCAGTGCACAAAAGAGGAAACCATTTTTATGGAGTTATTGTCCTTTGTTGATTTTCATCTTAATTTTTTATGCACTGCTCTGCGAAGGTCTTGTTCATTTAGGGACGTCAAAACCAGGTCTTGTTTGGGAATGGGTTAAACTTTTGCAGTCTGGTAATGCTTTAATTACATTTTCTGCCATTTCAGAAATCATGTGCAATGATTATGTGGATGATGGATACACCACAGGTATTGGACAACTTGCTCACAAAAATTGAATTCCACTCGTACCAATAAATGTGACACAAAACTTGAGCCAAATCCAAGACACCCCAACTTGACATTGGAAGGTCTCAGAATTTTGAGTCACGTTGACACAGAAGATGTTTTGTGTATTTGTAAGTTCATTTACCATTTCGTTGTAACTATTTCGATCTTTTGTCATGCTGAAATCAGAATATTATATCAAAAGATTGTGGGCATATCGTTTTACAGTTGTCTGGCAGGCCGTATGTCCATCTGCCTGTGGGAAACTTAACATGACAACATTAGCCATTTCAGGGACTGGTGTTTCACAAAAAAATCTTGTTATAGCATTTGCTTGTGGAAGTACATAAGGGACAATAATCAACTTTCACTGTAAGCTTAAAGATGCATTCACACCCATTTTTAGCTCCACTGGCCAAAGGCCAGCGGGGCTTATGTCATGGCCCTGTGTTTGTCATCCATCCATCTGTCCGTCCGT
Organism: Fragum sueziense; assembly: GCA_963680895.1. NCBI lineage: Eukaryota > Metazoa > Mollusca > Bivalvia > Cardiida > Cardiidae > Fragum > Fragum sueziense. Next base: position 68,061 of record CAVMGG010001025.1, on the reverse strand, counting down.
ATGTAAACTTTTTCTTCAAATTCTTCTTCTCCAAAACTACTTGACAAATTTCAACCAACTTTTACAGGATTCTTCCTTGCATGAATCTCTTCTTAATTCTTTAAAAAAGATAAAATCCGTTTAGAAATTGAATTTGAATAAAATCAATTAAGGTTTACAGACCCTGAAAAAATCACCACTTTCTAGCCATAGGAAATGCACCAAATTACACACACTTGTAAATACACTTCACATAAGTTGATTCACCGTGCCGGATTTCAAGATCATAATTCAAGAAGAATAAAATTTACAAATATTATTTTACTCTATATTTATATGCAAGGGAGGTAATTTTGAACTTTTTTGTCAAATATTTCCATAAGTATGCATTTATTCAAGATTCTAAACCGTACAAAATGCATGTGTTTGTATTTGGAATGGAAATGTAATACAGTTTAGGAATTATTTGCACTTTTCAAATTTCGCCTCTGGTTCTTTGGTGCCTTTGAGGGTTTGGATACCTTAACCCTCTCCCAAACAAGACCTGGTTTTGACGACTCTAATAGAAAATGCTTGGGAAAACATTGAAACAAAAGAAGAAACTGCTGATAACCAGCAGTTTCTCCTTTTGTCTCAATATTTTCTGTGCCATATTTTACACAAATTCTACCTTTAATAACATCCATTTGTCATTTGTGGAAGTTTTTGAAGTGGATTACCCTAAAATTTTGATGTTTGGGAAAGGGTTAATTCAAATTTTTGAAAAATCTTTAAGAATCTTCTCTAAAAGTACTAGATCAATTTCAAGTTCAACCAACCTTTACATGAATCTTCCTTGCATGACTCTCTTTCAAATTCCTTAAAAAGAATCCAAATTCAACTCTTAGAAAAACCTTGTATGCACTCTAGAGGTCACATTTTGCCTGATCAATCTGAAATTTGGTCTGAATGAGAGTCTTGATCAAATCTGGTACAAGTTCAAATTTGGATACACTGTGGTAAAAAACGTGGTCACAAGGTCAAATCTCAGAAAATCTGGTATGCTCTTTAGATGTCACTTTTTTTTCCTGATCAATCTGAAATTTGGTCAGAATGATCGTCAAAAGGAAATCTGGGATGAGTTTAAAATTTGGTCTACTGGGGTCAATAACTAGGTAACGGGGTCAAGTCGTGGAAAAACCTTGTATGAATTCTAGAGGCCCAATTCATGATGTAATTCTCTAATTGAAGCCACTGGAGGGATACAGGCCATCTTGGGCCTCTTGTTCAATTATGTTTTCCGATTCCATTATCTTGTAGGTAGTCAAAAAGATTCACCGTCAATGAGCAGTAATGTACTAATAGGTTAAGAATGCATAACTTTGTGACATTGATTTCAGACTGAAAACAATGGTAGAGATAATGATGAGGAAGTGAAGACTTGAATGAGAAACATCTACATTGATGAGTTCATACGACCTTCGAGATGGCGAGTGGTACGGTGGGCCCAATGATGAAATATCCTGAGAATGACCAGGTTTTGGAGTTCTATAAGGCAGAGAGGGAGACTGAACTTGCAGGGGAAGACTGGGATTGTGAGCAGACTATGAATATCTATGAATATGAGGTAATGATGCTGATAGAAAAAGGGCCTAGCCTGAAAGACTGTACATGTAGTCTCTGTATTATTTAGATAAACCAAAAACATGACATCTGCTCATTTTTAGCCCCACTGGCCGTCAGGCCAGCGGGTGACGGCCAGCGGGCTATTGTCATGGCGCTGTGTCCGTCTTGCGTCCATCCTTCAAGTCATCAACCTTTTCTTTCAAAATCTTCTCAAAAACTACAGAATAGATTTCAACCAAATTTCACATGAATCATCCTTGGGTCTGTGGGATGACCTCTTCTCAAATTCCTTCAAAAAAATTGATTGAACTAGAAAGACCTGAGATATCTGCCCTTGAATGTCAAAAATAGCTGTTTTGACTTTGTTTTCACTCTAACAACTACAAATACTTACCAATCGAGCCAAAATTTAGACATAATGTTGGTATTCATTATATCCTGCCCATGTGTAATTTTCATCTTGATTGGAATATTAGATTCTGAGTTATGTGCCCTTGAATTAGAAAAAATGTTTTTAACTTGTTTTCTCTAGCAAGCATAAATATTTACCAATCAAGACAAAACTTGGACAGAAAAAATGTTTTACTTTAAGATCTTTAATGTGTGTAATTTTCCGCTTAATAAGAAAACCACATCCAGTGTTATGTGCCCTTGAGTTTGAGAAAATTTTAGTTTTTGACTATGTTTTTGTTATTCTTTCACTCTTTCAGTCACAAATATTTACCAATTTAGACAAATGTTGGACAGAATGTTGGTGACCATTAGATCTTTTGTGACTGTGATTTTCAGCTTTATCAGAATCTTTCATCCTGAATTATATGCCCTTGAATTTGACAAAAGTTTTCAACTTAATTACCAATCTAACAGTCCTAAAATATTACTTAATTATTTACTTTCTTTTTTCCTTGACTACATTGCTGTATTTTTAGCTCACCTGAGCACAAAGTGCTCGAGGTGAGGTATTGTGATCGGTCTGTTGTCCGGCGTCCGGCTGTCTGTTCATCCGTCCATCCACAATTATAAAAAATTCTTCTCCTCAGCCCTCCTAAAGTACTTCAAAGAATTGGGATAGTAATCAGAATGAGGTCAAAAAGGTTACTAGGTCAAATCTTATTTTTGCTCTAGGGGTCACAGTATTGGCTCAATTATTGTGAAAATTAACCAGAATGTTTTCCTTGATGATATCTAGGTCATTATGAAAAGTAGGTCATGCCAGCTCAAAAACTATGTCACTAGGTCAAATGATTGAAAATCCTTTTTGCTCTAGAAGTTCCAGTTTTGGCTTAAATCTTGTGAAAATTGCTCAGAATCTCTTTTTTGTGGGTGTCTAGGTGCACTTAAAAATTGGGTCATTTGGGGACAAAACATAGGTCACTAGGTCAAATTTTATGAAATCATTCTTCTTGCTTTGGAAGTTTTCAATTTTGCTAAATTGTCATTAAAATTGCCCAGAATGATTTTTTCAGTGATTTAAGGTTTACAAACTGAGAATGAAAACACCACTTTCTAGGCATATGAAATGCATCAAATTACACATACATGTAAATACCAGGGCTTTTTCTCCTTCTTTAGTAGAGGCCGATCTTCGGTGACTTCACAATCGCGAAAAGCCTGTTTTTTTCACAACTGTGGCAAGAAAATTTCACAAAAAGCGGTAATAAAATTTCCAATCACAGGGTTTTCATTAAATCTAATAACCAAATATTTCATTCATGAGTAAAATATCTGTGCCATTTTTCACATTTTCGGATGGTTTACACATCAAAAAGTTCTCAATTTAGCGTGTTATAAATACAGCATCGGCTGCAAAGTGAAAGTAGAAATTGTCAAATCTCGTTAGAAACGAGAGATCACGATAGGCGGTGCGATCCATTGTACTCAGTCTCTCCTGCCAATTAAAATCGAACATATTGAAACACTAATTTTTTTTAAATAAAATATGTTCCAGCATTTACCATCATAAATATTGTTTAGTAATGAGTATTATTTAATCGGTTGCAACTTACAATGCAAGTTTTAAAAGTATAAAAAATTGAACTGTTTTAATCGCGACTTTTCAAAGAACGGATTTCGATCTCCGTTAAAATCAAACCACACAACAGAAAAGACATGAAACAAGTTATGAAGTTGTGAAACGGCTTACATCGGTGTCTCCTGTAGCTAGCCTACTTTTGTATCATTGGAAATGCCAACGCCGCCAATGATTGTTTTCTTTCTTTGAAGTTTCACGTAGAGCGTGACTGATTGAAGGATTTTTTGTCCTGCATCTTGGTGATCTAACTATCCCTGACCAAGCAGCAGGCAGGTAATGTCTGGCGGGCAATGTTGAATGTTGAACCCAGGAATAATTTGCTATTTTCAACATGGATTTTTTCTAAGATTTTAGCCATCCATTCTTATTCAAAGAGACATTTGTCAATTTAGGGAAGACTCAAAATTGTGTCTCTGAGAGCTCATCCAAGGAATATAACAGTGAATAAAATGCATTTTTGGTCCCTCTTTTCTGTCATTTTCGGTCCGCTGGAGGACTTCCAGACCCCCTGCCTCTTAAAATTTCTTTTGAGCCTCCTACTTGTCTTCAAATCTTATTGAAAACCCTGCAATCTGTTATTTTGTTGTTTTAGATAGATAAACCTATTTTAAGTATATTTTTCTTAATTTGGCCAAATTTCACGCGAAATTTCACAAAACGACAGGCTAAGGCCTCTTCACAATTTCTGGAAAAAAAGCCCTGAATACAATTCACATAAGTTGATTCACCATGTCGGATTTCAAGATTATGCTTGAAGAAGAAAATGATTTACAAATATTATTTTATTCTATATTCATATGCAAGGAAGGTAATTTTTAACATTTTTGTCAAATATTTCCATAAGTATGCATTAAAATTTTCAAAATTCTAAACCATACAAAATGCTTATGTTTGTATTTGGAATGGAAATGTAACACAGTTTAGGAATTACTGGCACTTTTGAAATTTCGCCTCTAGCTCTGCATTTCATTCTCAGTTTGTAAACCTTAAAGGTCATGTAAAAAGTAGGTTATGCAAGGTCTTAAACTAGGTCACTAGATCAAATGTTGTAAAATCTTTCTTTGTTCTATGGAAGTGGCCATTTTGTCTAATTTGTTCAGAAAATTGCTCAAAATGGTTTTTTTATAATTGATATATTGGTCATGAAAAAAGTGGGTCTTGCATGGTCAAAAACTAGGTCACAAGGTGAAATGTCAAAAATCCCTCTGTTTAGTCTAGAAGTGCCATTTTTGGTTAAAACCTTGTAGAAATTCTTCTTGTAGAAATTGCTCTATGTTTTTCATTTAGATATCTAGATCCTGCTAAAAAGCAAGTCATGTGAAGTCAAAAACTAGGCCACAATGTCAAATGTAATGAAATTCTTCTTTTTACTCTCAAAGTTCCAGTTATGGCGCTATTATTGCGAAAATTGCTCAGGATGCTAATTTTGATGTCTAGGTCATTGAAAACTTGGGTCATATGATTTAAAAAAAACTGGGTCAGATCTTGTAGTTGCTGTAAGAATCACAATATTTTCTCAATCATTGTGAAAATTTGTGCAGAATGTTTAACTTTATGACATCTTGGTCATGTGAAAAGTGGGTCATGCTACATCTAAAACTAGGTCACTGGGTCAAATCTTGTATTTGCTCAATTATTGTGAAATTTGTTCAAAATGTTTATCTTGATAATCTCTTCTTTATTCTGCATGTAGTATGTCTCAAACTTCTTTCAGGTGAGCGATCTAGGGCCATCTTGGCACTATTGTTCTTTGTTTTTGCTCAAAGAACCATGAGTTTTGGAAAACTTAGATTGGACTTAGTCAAAACTTAGATTTGCTTTGATAAGAAATTCAGGCCTGTGGAGCGATTCAATCCCTTCAGGGCTTTCTAGTTGATTAATTCTAATCTACTGATTGATTTTGTGATAATCAGCAATCCACTGTCAGACTAAAGACCTTTGGATGAGATTTTGAATTTATACAACCTTGTTTCAAATTTATCATACTTTAAATTGATTATAGCGTTCTTTAAAATTCATATCAACTTAAAATTGTCGTCTGCAAGATCTTTGCAAATGGAACAGTCCCAAAATTTGCTGACTTGTAATGCATTACGGAATCCAGCAAATATTTTCATGTTCTATTTTCAGGAAAATGTCGTAAAATGGTGCCCTGGGGAAAACTGCTGAAACGTTTTTAAGGAACATTCAAACTGTACCTTAATTGTGTTGGAGGGACATCTGATAAAAGAGTTATTGATAACTAAACAAAATTTTATCTGGTCGTCTATAACTTTTTTAGCTCACCTGAGCAAAGCATGCTCAAAGGTGAGCGTTTGTGATCATTGAATGTCTGTTGTGTGTGTCAACAATTACATTGTTAGCACTCTAGATGGCTCAATAATGGCCCAATGTTCATGAAATCTTATCAAAATATTTGTCTGGTCATAAGGATGAACCCTATTGAAAATGGGAACATTCTCATCGATACCATATAAAAAGGGGCCTAAAAGACAAAATCCTTGTTAGCACTCTACATGCTACAGTTTTGGCCCAATGTTCCTGAAACTTGATTAGAATGTATGTCTAGTCACAAGAATCAACTCTTTTTGAAAATAGGAATGTTCCGTTGGATATCACGGGAAAAGGTGCCTTAATGACAAAATTCTTGTTAGCAGTCTGGAGGCCACAATTTTGTTCTAATGTTCATGAAACTTGAGATCAGAATGTTTGTCACAACCATGAAATCTGAGGAAAATAGAAATGTTCCATGGGATAGTATTGGAAAAGTGGCCTTAAAGACAAAATCCTTGTTAGCGCTTTAGAGACCATAACTTTTTTTTCAATATTCATGAAACTTAGTCAGATTGTTTGTCTAGTCACAAGGATGGAGCCTATTTAAAATAGGAATGTTCTTTTTGATATCACAGGAAAAGGTGCAATCATTTCTCACCTTGTGACATCTTAGTTCAGGTGAGCGATTAAGGACCATCAATGTCCTCTGTTTTATCATGGAATGTTTAAAAGAGTCATCGCAACCAACAAAGTCCATTTTTACGCCTCTGCTTTGAATCAGTTTTGTATTACCTCTTTCCCAAACAAGACTTGGTTTTGACAAATATATTGTAAAAGACTTGAGAAGGATTGGGACCAAAGAAGAAAATGTCGATTATCAGCGTTTTCTCCTTTTGTCTCGATATTGTCTGGGCTTTATGACATATAATTCTGTTCGTTATCACACTCGGTATCAATTTTGCTTGTGGCAGCTTTCAAATTGGACAACCCTTAATTTTTGCTCTTTGGGAAAGAGTTGATACATGTATGATTATTGAATATTTTCTGCAGTTGTTGTGTCATGTGATTTTCAGCCATACTGTTTAACCCATTACCACACAGTGACTCCTTTTGACTCCTCACAAGATAACGGTGTTGGACAAGCAATTTCTTCATTTCCCACAATGTTTTCTACCCAATATGACCAGAAAAATGTCGAATTTTATTCACTTGAAATTATCATCTGCAACATCTTTGAATTCGGACAGGTCCAAATTTTGTCGTTTGGTAATGGGTTAAGACTAAAACTGGTGTGGTCCACCCTGTACATAAACAGTGTAGTTTTACATTTATCGATTTATTATCTATATAGCATTGGCATTGAAAGCTTGTTGTAATGTAGTGTTTTAATCTTAAACCTGGGGAAAACCCATAACCACACAGGGATGCCTTTTGATGCGCAACAAGACAAAACCTTTAGAAAATATCGTAGAAAATGAAGAAATCGCTTTTGACGAGCAGTATCTTTATTTCCTATGATGATTTTTCATATAAAGACGTATCAGTTTAAAATTTATGTCACTTTAAAATTGCCGTCTGCAACACCTTAGAATTTAGCCGGAAGTTTCACTGTCTGGTAATGTGTAAATTACACCATGGCTACATGTACCAAAGTTGAACTTGACCTTTCCCCAATCAAGAACTGCTTTTGACGTTTGTAGAAGGAAAGGCTCAGGAAAACATTGAGACAAAAGAAGTAAATGCTGATAACCAACATTTTCTTATTTTTTTCTCAATTTTTTTTTCTGCTATTTTGTAAAATATTTGTTGGTTTCAACACCAATATTATCGTCTACAGCATTTTCCATGCCATTTATCGGTATTTGAAAGTTAGTTTGTCAATAATGTACACTAGTATTTAGTTATGAATTAGTCAACCTGTAATGTCAGCTTAATTGTTTCTGTCAAGCAAAAGGTTTTCATCAAGTCCATAAATCTAGCTAGTGGATTCAAGGATTTATTGCATGTGGTAGATCTTAAAAAACACTTGATAAAAAGTTACCAACCAATTTTGGTTAATCATCAATCTATCATTAAGAATGATGCTTTGGAAAAAATGAATGCCAACCAATGAATATTTCGTTACAATTAAAGCTGTGTCGGATAAATTTTTAGAAAAAAATAGGTGGAAATAAACATGATGCTGCTGCCATACCATGTGCTTTTTTCCTTGTAATTTTTCAAAGTAATTTTTAGCTCCACTGGCCAAAAGCCAGCGGGGCTTATGTCATGTCCCTGTGTCTGTCCGTCCACCTGTGCGTGCGTATGTGCTTGAATCTGTGCATGCATCAACTTTTATCTAAAACGTCTTTTCCAAAACTACTGTACCAATTTCATCCAAACTTCACAGGAATCTTTGCATGAACATTTTCCAAATGCTTTCAAAAAAATAAATTCCGTGTAGAACTTGAATTTTAATTAGATTAAATTGATTAATTTTTCAAAAAATCTTTAAATTCTTCTCCAAAACTATTGGACCAATTTTAAGTACACTTCACAGGAATCTTCCTTACACAAATTTTCCAAATTCCTTCAAAAATAATTTCTCTTTAGAATTGAAATTTTAAATAAATTGATTAAATTGAATTTTCGAAAAATCTTTAAAAATCTTCTTCTCCAAGACGCCTTATTGGAATTCATTGTAATTTAGCCTGAATGTTCAATGTACAGTTCTCCACATGATTCTTTGAAAAAAGAAGTAACCGAATGAAAAACATGGCCACTGTGGGCTGGGCTATATTTTGCTTTATGAAATGGTGTAATTTTAAGAAAATTTTAAAAACATTACTCTTCCATAACCACTTATTGGATTTCATTGTGGTGAAGCAGGAATCTTCTTTGGATAGACCTCTATTGTATTCCTTGAGGAATTCGTAGCCTAAAAGTCTAAAAGCCAGTGGAGCTATATATAGGCATCATGGCCCTCTTGTTAAAAGGTTGGTCCAAACCGATAGATATTTAGTTACATACAGTTTTGTTGTTAGAGCAATTTGAATTTGAAAATGAATAAAAAGAAAATAAAGATTCAAACATATTAACATGTCTTGTGCTTTTACACGTGTTCCAGACAGCTTTTAAAACTGAGAGACTACTCACTATCAGCTCTCCCGAATTACTGACTTATAAGACTAGTCCATGTTAATCACTGGTGGTGAACTCGGCGAAAGCGATGGACGTTTTTTCGCGAACAATGTATTCCGTCGGTGTTGTTATAAAATCACGTAACTGCGGCTTTACCGAAGCCGTTGTAACGAGATTTTATAACAACACCGATATTTTGTCAATACAAAACGGTAAACCCGGTCTGTTTCTAGAACAGGTTCATTGTCATTAGTAAAAATCTATGAACTCACATTTAAACGCAAAATATCTATACCCTGTTGTAGCGAAAAACGTCGCTAGTTCACCACCAGTGTTAATCGAAACAATAGAATTACAAAAAAGTTATGTCGGTAACGTCACAAACCATCAATTTGGGTCCGAATCCAGGTTGGGTTGATGCCCTTTCTCGGATGGCATTTACCATCCATTGGAACTCTATATTTTACACAATGTATCAGACATACGTCTCATCCAATAAGGCATTTACGCGACTGATTGAAAGCTGCTACTGAAGAAAAATAAAATTATTGTAGACAAAGATTGAATTTTATTTTGATATAGCAGAGAAAATGATGGCCAAAGGCAGAAAATACTGATAATCAGCAATTTCGTGGGCGTTAAATCAAGGTCTTGTTCGGCAAGGCTTAAGCCATGATATGGCATAACTTTGGCAGTGGAACAGCATTTGAGTGCAATAATCCCTACAGGGCATGACTAAAATTGTTACCACGTCCAACATCAACAACGTCTAATAGATTTGAGACGTGATGTGGACGCGATATGAACGAAGAGTTGTATTTGACCGGGTCCAACTTTTCCACGGGGGGCGGATTTGGTGCATTTGTAACGCGCTGGACTTGTTACACAATGGTCGCAGATTCGAATCCCACACCTCTCCAGTCTTTCGGATTAGACTTTAAAGCAAGGTCCCGTCTCCGTATGACCTTAGCAATTGAGTGGGACGTTAAAACTCTATTAGCCTTAGCCAATTTTTCCATGAAGACTAATGTAAAGGCATGATCATGTGTACACAAATCCGCACCCACATCACGGCCGGAACACGTCAGAAACAGTCTGTCGTACTGTGCATTTTTGGATGCCTACTTGCATGTGACCAAGCCTTAAGGGACGGTCAAAAACAACTCTGCATTCACATCGCTTCACTGCTACTCACTACTTTTTTCACTGTCTTGATGATATAGGCCGTGATGTGACAGTGCATAAGCCTTTCCCAAACAACAATATTTTATGACGGTCCAATTTGAAAGCTGCTGCAGATGACAAAAGGATGTAGATGAAAATTGAAATTGAGTATGATATAGCAGAGGAAGTGTTAGGACAATGGCAGAAAAAGCTGATATTCAGCATTTTCTTCCACTGTCTCAATATTTTCCTAAGCCTTTGCCACTATGGACGTGAAATCAGTCTTTTTCCGGAAGGGAATAAGCCGTGATTTGGCAGTACTTAGACAGTGGAACAGCAGTCAAACACAATTCACAAATGCTGTAAAGGCCTTATCACATACACAATTCTGTGTTCAGAACTCGTCTGCCGTACAGCATATACTGGAAATAACGCACCACTTTTTCTTGTTTTATATTTTTTCAACAAAATCTTTCATTTTGTTGGCACAGTATTATTTGGTATCCGCCGGACACTAGCCATGCACACAAAACACTCTTAAGCACAAAATCCTTTCATCCGTGACGCTAGCCGTCCAAACTTGGTAAACAGGTTTTCTGCATGTGCCGCAGTATTGACAAACCAGCATATCGGTGCATATGGTACATGCAGTCGATGAAAGAAAGAAAACACCCATACGTTTCATCGGTCGGAAGTTTTTGATGCTTTAAACAGTGTCAAGACTTTCAACCTTGCTATTGGGATGCTGCAAGGGCGGATCCAGAAATTCTTTCCAGGGGGGTCCAAGACAGATTTTTTTCCAGGGGGGGGGGGGTCCAAGCCCAAATTATGGCTTAAAATGTAGTAAATATGTAACATTACACTAAATTTATATAGTCAAAATTTAATTTTCGGCAAATGCCAGGGGGGTCGTCCGGACCCCCCCCCCCCCCCCCCCTCTAGATCCGCCCATGTGCTGCATGCAGTGATGACGTCATGATCTATTGCACACATTATGGGATTTCATCACAAGACTTTTGACTGGCTTAGAGAACGTTTCCAATAAAATGGGACAGTACTGTGCTGCCCGGAAAGGGGTGCGCCAATGGTTCCAACTGTAGCTCAAAATGTATGCTTGTTAAAGTGCGAAGTGATTAAGGAAAAGTGGAGTGTCATGCCATCGACCAGAATCCAAATTGTGGTCAGTTCCATGCGCTGACGAAGCACAGACTGTATTATTCTGTAAAGTGGTCATTCGTAGTTCTGGTTTTGTGACTTTCACTTTAGAGGGTAGTCACGTTTGCGCTGTCGTCGCGCTTGATTGCCTTAATGTAGCCAAGCAATTTTTTTTTATCGGAAACGAATAAACTGATATCAGTTTGGGTAGTGGTTGTACAGTTTGAAAAAGTAACGCAATAAAGAAAGATATGGTGAAAATGTAAGTGGTGCGTTATTTCTGAGGTTCAGTATATTTTTTAACACAATTGCATGTGACCCGGCATTAAGGTCCGGTTGAATACTACTCTGCGTCCATATCGCATCACTGCTAATCACTGTCTTCTTTTTAGCTCATCTGAGCACAAAGTGCTTAAGGGTGAGCTATTGTAATCGCTAACTGTCCACACGTCTGATTGTCTGTCCGTCCGTCCGTCTGACCACAATATGAAAAATAACGAATTCATAGATTGTGTTTGAATTTTTGCACTAAGTCCTTTGATCGCTCTTTGTTGTCGTTTCCTGGTTTCTTTCATGTTGCACAAAAAGTACACAGAACCTGTGTGTGTTGCATACATATTATACATGTATATATGACCCAATAATAGTATATATATGACCCAATAATAGTATTTGATGACCCAATAGTAGTAGCCTATACCAGTATATATATATATTTAGGACCCAATAAAAAGGTACACTTGTATATTCATGACCCTTTATTGTATCAATTTTTATTTAATAAGAATGGAAGCATTTCTGTATTATAGTCCCTCTTTTGTCCCCCCCCCCCCCCCTGTTACTGTTTACATTCGATTTCGCATGTGGTTATTAAGGTTGACCATTCGTAATGACGTAACGTGTGGACGCCTCGAGTTTTGCAAATCACTTATGCTGCCAAGTTTTTGAAATTGCCTAAAATTCTGATACTACGTTTCTCTCACAAAAACGTAGGACGGCCTCTTTCATGAGCATTACAGTCTGGAATATGCATATAAACGTGCATTTTAGCTCCACTGGCCGTCAGGCCAGCGGGCTATTGTCACAGCGTTGTGTCCGTCGTGCGTCCGCACGTCCGTAAACTTTTTCTTTAAAAATTTTCTTCTCAGAAACTACTGGATGGATTTCAAACAAACTTCACAGGAATGATCATTGGACGACTCTCTCTCAGATTCCTTCAAAGAATTTGGATTGAATCAGAATAACCTGAGTTATCTGCCATTGAATGTCAAAAATAGCTGGTTTTGACTTTATTTGTACACTAAAATCTACAAATATTGATCAATCAAGACAAAACTTTGACAGAATATATATAATCATAATATCCTGCCTGGGTGTAATTTTCAGCTTGATCTGAATTTTATATCATGAGTTATGTGCCCTTGAAATTGACCAAACTGCCATTTTCGGCTTTATTTTCTCTATGACAACCATTAGTATTTACTAATCAATACAGAACTTTCACAGAATCTTACTGACCATACGATCCTATTTGCTTGTAATTTTCAGCTTGGTCATGTATTTGCTTGTTTGCGCAGCCTGAACCTTTGAAGTTGCATTCAACAAGACAAACAGTCAGGCCTGTGGAGCGCTTCCAGACCGCCAGGGCTGTCTAGTTACATAAACGTATCAAATAACGCGTTAACGTCGAACGTCCGTGTACGTGTGTAATTAAAGACACTAAGTCGGACCCATACAAGAGATATTTCATGTAAATGTCTCCAATCTAAACTAAAAATTAATAAATTCAAATAAATAAAGTAAAGAAATACCGCACAATTACTTTTCCCGTTACTATAATAATGTTGTTTTGTCGTGCATATGACGGGGTGTTGTACTGAACTGTTGTTCCACCTCCTAAGCACTTTTTCATCATGGCTTAAAGGAGCTCATGCTAGATATTTAAAGTGACATTTCAGAATTATCTTTACATAAATTTTACTTTTATTCTATCTGGAAGAGCATGTTTTCTTATGAAAATTCTGAAAATTTCAAGCCAAAATATTGAACCGTTTACGAGAAATATATTGTATTTTTGTGCTAAAATTAAACAAATTGTTGTGGACAACAGTTCAGATTTATACAGAATTTGTCATTTCTGTCTCAACTTTGAAGGCGTATTTTTCGCTTATTAATTACAACTTCAAAAAACAGATAGCATTTCTATGCATTAGAATAAACAATCTTTGCATCAAGACATACTTTGAAAAAATGAAATAAATGTGAAATGTCACTTTAAGGTTTGAGAAAAAGATCGGGCCGCCAGAATTTGCGTCATTGAATGGTGCACTGCATTATCAGAGATCAAAAGGAAAATAATTTTAGCTAATTTTACCTATCAAGGTCCAGTTTTATCAATGTTTTCCAAATGTTACTTTAATTAGATACTAAGTTTGGTAGTACTAAATTAACTGCATTCGAATTTCGGACAGAAATGATTACTCTGATTGGCCAATCCGTACTACAGCTCTTGATTTCTTTTACCTGATAGTATGTTCAATGACCTAACATGTATGTAAAAAGTAAAAGTTGACAGTGAAAAACAGTGGAGCGATGTGGACGCAGAGTTGTATCTGGTTACATACAAATCAGCGTCCAAAAATATGCTGTACTTTTGATGTTTTTCCGGTCGTGATGTTGTATTTAACCTGACCTTGTCACATACGACTGTGTTAAAATACCACTGTTTACGTGTTCCAGACACAGAATTTCATTTAAACACAAAAGAAACTGTGCAGTTTGTACCTTTAGACTTTCTCAGAAATTCCGGATAGAATTTTGTCGACAGACGCAAAATGGACACACCGCCGTAGCAGTAGCCAGAAGCTAAAAATTGGGATTTTTTCCTAATTAATTTTGTTGTTACTTTTTTTTTTGTCAGACACAAACTACAATGTCTTGTTATCTTTAGGTAGTCTGTACAACCGTCAATATTTATATTTATGTACATTCATTCAATGCAGCTTAACTACACCCAGGGACACTTTAAAGCAACACTAACATTTTTCCTAATAATCAAAACAAGAGATTCTCAGGACAGTCAAGCGCTACTATCAAGTGCTGAATAGTAAAAAAAAGCCCGAAGAGGGTAAAATTCCTTTTTAACAAACGTCAGAGTAACGAATCGTTGTTTAGAGGCTGATACTATGGTCACAAAAGCATGTCGTCGTTGTAAATGCAAAACCTCGTATCTCGTTTTCGGAAAATTCTAAAGGGGAGGGAATAAAGTGTAACAACTTTTACCAAACTGAACTGTTTTACTTAAAATTTGGAAATATTGTTCATAAATAATGTATCATTGATACTGAACGGTAAAAATATCTCAAAACCTGCAAGAATTGTCTAAATTTGACACACAAGTTTGTACTTTGAAAATCGCTAGAACCGACATACGAGGTTTTGCATTTACACCGACGATGTGCAAAGTAATAAGGAATTGTCGTTATATAAAAAAATATTGTCACGGATATATATGGAAGTTGCACATAAGTCCATAGAGTTATATGCCTTAAGTCCTGATGGCATGCAAGTAGGTTTCCAAAATGTATACCGGTATATATACATGATACACATGTATCATACTTAATCTCACCAACTTATTGGGTCTCTACTCTGAAACCCATTTATTGGGCCCAACCATAAATAGCCGTATTATGGACATATGTATACACGGGTTCAAGTTTCTTACTACTGTCTTGATAGAACATGTATACGAATATAAATGAGTCTTTAAAGTTTCGTGTCATATTGTTAACATATCCTTTATTCTTTTTAAATAAATACCCTGATTTTGATTAAGATTGTGAAAGTCAATATTTGCAACGAAAGACCAGGTAAAATTGCATTTCTAAGAATTCAAGATGGCGGGAAAAGGTGCTTTCTTACAAAATAACAAGCACAATGTATTGTCTTTTGGTTTGCAACTTTTTTTTAGAATGATATATAAAACATATATTATGTAAAAACATATTGCTGTGCTTATATCAGCAGCTTCATGTATTCACTAGTTACATACTACGTCTTAAAAAAGCCCAAAAATGTGCTTGTTTCCTGTCAATGTGTTTAATAGTCCGTAAATATTGACCCGAACCTGATGAATATGCAATGAGTAATTGTGATGCGGAATAATCTCTCTCGGGTATAGATTGGCACGAGAAGCATGTGCAGAATTCAAAGTCACAATTCTTATGGAAACTATCGACTCAGCTTGACAGTGTATTATTGCTGGCATGTATGGATTCTTCCGTGTCACAATCACTGGTGGTGAACTCGGCTAAAGCGAGGGACGTTTTTCGCTACAACAAGGTACAGATATTTTGCGTTTAAGTGTGAGTTTAAAGATTGGATAGTTTTTCTAATAAGTTATGATAAGAACAATGAATTTGTTCCGGGTTTACCGAAGCCGTAGTTACGATATTTTATAACAACACCGACGGAATACTATGATCGCGAAAAAACGTCCAACGCTTTGGCCGAGTTCACCACCAGTGACAATTACTCATTGGACATTCGTCGGGCTCAGGTCAATATTGACAGACTATACATAAATAGAAGGTTTACTGTATAATAATCAGTATAATCTTCTTTTTCCTCAAAACACATTTCGCCTATTTTCCAAAGCTTCGGACGATATCTGTAAAAAAATATCAAGGTATGTTTACATAATTATGCTAAATCAGTTTGGATGGGATGAAATAAAACGATGTCATCTTTTTTTATTTATCCAGAAAGGGTTAAAGTCTACATGTATATATGCCTCCTAAAGAGACAATCAACTCAGAATTATCCATCCGAAATAATTTACTATTTACTTCAGAACACAACATAAGCCTCTCTTACAACCCGTCGTGCGTCTTTTTAAATCGTACGTTTTAAAACTGCAAAATCGCACGATTTATAAAGACGCACGACGGGTTGTAAGAGCGCCTCAAAAAATTGTCCGGTCAATTCTTTGCTGCGTGCAGTCTGCGTCCACCAAAATCGTACGTTGCACGTGCGTGCATCGCACGACTAAACGTACGTTTTAGACGCAGACAGCACGCAGACCGCATGCAGGAGCACGCACGACCGGTTGTAAGAGAGGCTAAAAGCTGTAGTGACGCCGTGTTGACTCACGATAGTTTCTGCATGTTACAGTTAGTACTTTTCATCGTATTAAGTTTAAACCAGCCTATTTGGCGGGCGGGGATGGGGGGAGGCTCAGTAGATATTTCTTTAAAATAAGAACGAACGTTCTATATTTTTTTAGTCTGTGGTCCAAACTTACATGTATATGGGTGAAATAAATTAATTATAAATTTCGTTTGAGAATATAGTAGCCACGCTGCCTGTCCGTCCGTCCTTCCGTGCGTCCGTCCGTCCACAACCAGATATCAGCAACCCTTGAACCAAATTCAATGAAACTTCACATGTGAACTCCCTGGGAAAACCCTTAGGGACCCTTTTCTCCGTTTCTTAATTTGAGGCTGTGTCATGGAAAAGGGGGCATGAGTGTAAAAATCAGTTTTCTCTAATTTCTCTTTCATCTAATGTGCAGATTTTAATGAAATTTGTACTTATGTGATGAATATGATGTTCTAGACCATATTATATTCTAAAAAAAAATGTGTGTACAAAAAATCTGTCATGAGAAAAGGGGGCTTATTTTATGATAGTTTTTATTTTGTGACAAACACTTATTCGGGGAGCATAATCCGTCTATGACGGCTCTTTTTTCCACTTGTAACCTGAACGATATATATTTCATATTTGGCCTGAGATTAAAAGAGTACAACAACATAAATGTGGGTTCACACTGACAAATTTGCCGTATGAATTTCAGAAAATCCTCAATATTTCTGTAAATACTTGGACTATTTGAGTTCGGTTTTAAAGAGAGAAGGTGGGAAAAGTCAGGAATAAGCTGGACGTGGTGGAATTTTGAAAAATCAAATTTTGGTTGATCGTCAGTATTTTTTTCAGTTGATTTTCAAAAAATCCACCACGTTCGTCAAATGCATGACGTTCGTCCACATTCTCTGCTGTAAATCGAATTCAAATCGGTCCCATATTAACAAAATTATTGAAGATTTTCTGAAAATGTTGTATTACGCAATTACCCACCGTGGCCATTCGTGAACATCCGTAATATTTGTTGGTATCCGTTTATAACTCGTATATATGAATTGTTGTCACCGTCAGCTGCTGAATGACGGTACACACAATGTACATAATATACTGAGAGGCAAAAGAAAGTATACACTTTTTGTTTGTCAATATCTCGCTTATTTTCCATCATATCGACTCAAAATTTTGTACATTTCATTTCTACCCATAGACCAATAATACAGTGTTAATACGTTTCAGCAAAAATTGCTTGCTTACCCATAATGTTGTCACATGCAGATTTTGCAAACATTGCACGTGCGACTTAGTGGATCATCAAATATTGCTGTTAATCCGTTTTTAATTTCTTCATTCTTTATTACAACAAATCACAACGTTAAATTTTCTCTAACATTAAAACACAATTCTCACTGGCTGGTTGAATTTGATCAATATGTCTCTTTTTTTGCAATACGACCCATTTTTCTATGACGCAGCGTGATGCGAAAGAAACATAACACTCTATACACTTAGTCAGGTAGCTAGGAATATTCTGCGCAATTTTTATCAAAATTCGACAAAAAATTTAGAAGAAAATATGTCAGATAACTTGTTTGTATCAAGCCCCCTTTTGCCGTGACGCATCGTAATATGGAAAAGCACTAACAATGTACGCAGGTTTCTAGGTGAGTAGGCACATTCTGTGAAAATTTTATCCAAATCCGTCCATAAATGTAAGGGTTGTGTCAACGTGAATGCTTGCATTAATTCATTGATTTAAGTCCCTTTTTCGATGACACTGTTTGATATGAAACACATTTGCAACGGGAAAAAAAGACAGACAGACCGATAGGCGGACAAGGCTACATCAATAAACGACCACCTTCGGCGAGGTTTAAAAATAGTTCATAATCTATTAATCGTTTTCTAAGAGAACCAGGATGTATACTTATTTTTGCCTCTAAGTATATATTACTCTTTACGCTAACAAAATAATAAAACATTTTTAAAGAAACCGTACATTCTCATAGATTTCGTTTATCTTGGTCCGTTCGGGGCGGAATATCATGTATTCGTATATTGCGTTTTACTTCGGAAGACAGGGTGGAGCCTATTAAATGGTTAATAACATTTAAGACTGAAGTAAAACAAGTTTCTCGATTTGCGATACATCGTAGGTGTTTATGAAAAACCTCGTAACTACAGATTTATTATTCATTGCGGTATATTATATCAAACTCGAAATGCGTGCCCTGCCATGCCGCACGTTTTCTCGTAGGTATTAACCAAAGTATTGAGAAGTAAACTCTTCAAATGATCTCTTTATATTCTGTTTTTATTCGGGAGACAGGGCGGAGCCTAGTAAACGGTTCATTACATTTAAGCTTGATGAAACACAAACTTCTCGATTAGCGGTAAATCGTCGGTATTATTGCGAAACATTATAACTACAGCGTTAGTACCTGTAGTTACGGGGTTTTATAACAACACATTTTACAATCGCACATTCTTTCGATTTCGAAATTTTCTCATGCTCGTGCCGCACGTTTTTCTCTTATATCAACCAATGTATCGAGAAGTAAACTCGTCGAATAACATCTTTGCTTAGCCACACCCTGAGAAAGGTGAATAAAAACGGAATATACAGGGTGTCCCAAAAGTAAGGTAACACTTAAAATCTAACATATCTCTGCCAATATATCACTTACATATTCCTTATATCGCTGACAGTACAGAAGGTTATGTGTAAAAATGAATAAAAGAAATTTCATTAAATTATCATAAAATTTGTACATTTTATATATGATAAACCAAACACACCCTATTTTATCATTGACGTCATTTTCATAGTAAATGACGTTCTCTAGATTACGTCCCTTATGTCACTTTCCTTGGGTTATTCTTTTGCTTCAAGTTTTAGGCTAATAACTGCCTCATTTGTGTCCATAGAAAAGTTCCTGCATTCTCCATGAATGTTTTATAGCAACATTGAACATGTTTAATTTAATATGCTCTTGCTGTGGGTATTACACTTTAGACAACACGTGTCTCCACAAAAAATAGTCCAGTGAATTCAAATCCAGCATGTGTCCACCGACAAAATTCTTAGCATTCAACTCGATCTTCCAAAGTCATAATTTAAATATGGTATGGGAAAATTTCAAATAAAAATTCTAAATACACTTTACTAATGATTTCAACGAATCTTGATCGGACGAATTTTTTTCATTGACTTTCCTGGGCTTCCATATGCAGTCTTATTCAAAGCTTAGTTGCTTTCTGTGCTAAGGGATGTTTTCGGGCTTTTGCTTCCATGTTCATCAAAATATTGACCAAGGTCGTTCAAATTTATCTATATTGAGTAGATGGGTATTCCTATTGGTGAATCTTCCATTTTGAATTAGAATTTAAATTTTATTTGCACACATATTGGACATTTAGATAAATAATATGCTTTACCGCATACATACGTTTTGAGAAGGTAGGTCGTGACGTCATTTTGATAGTGGTACAGATTACGTAAAAAATGACGCCATTTTGATATGTGCATATCATTGAAGTATATGGAGAACAAAATTCCAATGAATTCTGCAGATATTGATAGTTTTCCGAAAGAAATCGGCTAAGAAATAGCAGAGCTAGAACCATTTATAAGTGTTACCTTACTTTTGGGACACCCTGTACTTAGCCACACCCTGAAAGGTGAAATGAAACGGAATATAAACAACTCGTTCGCATCATTATGTAAACACTTCGACACAAGTCGGTAATATTCGTAACGATCCAAATCTGATTAAAACCCGCTGTTTTAAGTTATAGTAATATCTGACAGGGGACAGTGATGGTTTCGTCTATCGCCAATGAAATAAACACTTACAAGATTCTGAAAGAGATTTTAACAGTAAACTATGTCACGAGGACATAACCATTCGGTGCAGAAACCACGTGTTTGCACGTACTTGTCATGGGAATTTAAAAATGAAAAGAGATTTATAGACGGCGATATTTGACCCGGCAGAGCATCGAGGTTTTTGCATTTACAACGACGATTTGCAGTTTACCAATAACCATTTTAACATGACGCGACAAATGTATGCACGTGAAAATACTGTTAAGTCGATCAACAATATGATTATTAGCTGTAAAGAAGTGTTCGCCAACTCACGAGAGGTTCCGTAATACCTACCTCCCCTGGACGATAGTCCTTAGTATGTTGACCTTCCCGCTTGGTCTTCTCTGCTAATTATCAGATGGGAATCATTATCAGCTGCTTTTCAACAAAACCCCCGTAACTACAGCTTAAAACATGTTCCAAATACGAGGTTTTTGTTGCAAGTCGATGCTATATTCGTTTCAGCCATTCGGGGGTCAAATAAAGAATTCAACAACATTTTTATCAGTTGATCTTAAAATGACATCTCATATCCACCAAATTCCTTGGGTATTTCCGCACTTCATGTAAAAAAATGGCGTTATAACAGCACCTACGAAATATTATTGTTTGTCCGAAATTATTACGGATGTCATTTGACCTGAAACTGACCTTTATTCAATATGTGTTCATATTTCGCATATTATATAGCGCAAAATTCTTTAAAAAATGCATCATAGTACACAGATAGTAGAGGTATACAAGAAAGAATGACTGCATTGTCATTTTAAAAATCCAGGCGTGTAATTTATGAAGATAAAAGCTCAAGCTGTGCCATGTGAAATGGAATATGTAATACGTCGCTGTTTACTCGATAAAATTGTTCCCTATTATAGACCAGACGAAGTGACCTTAACTGTACATTTAAGAGGAGAAAAAAGTGTAATAACTTTTCCCAAACAGAAAGGTTTTACTTGATTTGGACATACTTTTCACAAGTAATGTGTTTAATTATTACTGGTCATTAAAAGTATCTCAAAACCTGTAAGTTCCATTTGTATTTTCTCTGTAAACTATGTCTCCACCATATTCTTTTGTTTAGGCTACAAACGTTTTTGTACGTTTTATGCTAATAAAAGTATGTTATGTTATGTTATGTTATGAAATATTGATTGGCAGCGGCAGAAGGTCAATAATACATCAATGCGCGAATTTGAGTTTTCTATGATCCAGCCACAATAATATTATACATGTAAGGGGGGGGGGGGGTCAGTTATGGTAGTGAGTGAGTGAATGGATTTTTACGTCCCGCTCAACAGCTAAGGTCATATGGAGACGGAACCTCGGTTTACAGCCTCATCCGAAAGACTGGTGAGGCGGGGATCGAACAGTTATGGTAGTAGATTGAAGCAAATAAAGCAAACCTTTATAACAAAGATTAAACCAGTCTTTCTCAAATACATCTAAATGTTAAAGTATCCTTATTTTGAAGAGAATCTTTTAATCAATTATCGAAATGAAGAAAACAGATCTAGTAATCAAATCTTTAATACAGGGATTGGCTGAAATTCACTCAAAATATTGTTATCTTTGTAAACTCAATTATGATGGCAAGATTTAGCAAATATTAGCCCAGGGTTAGTCATCATTTAACTACGATTAATGGATCATGTATATACTTTTATTGGGTCATGTATATTCTAATATTGGGCCAATGTTTTATACAACATTATTGGGTCATGTATATTCTACTATTGGGTCAATCATTTATACAACATTATTGGGTCATGTATATATTCTATTATTGGGTCGATATTGTATACAACATTATTGGGTCAAAGCCCCAAGTATTTATTGGGCCTGACCCAACAAGTTGGTGTACCATGGTTAACCCTCTTCTCCTTTGATTTTCACATATATATTCGTATACGTGTTCTATCAAGACAGTAAGAAGAAAGTTGAACCCATGTACATGTTCATAATACGGCTATTTCTGGTTGGGCCCAATAAGTTGGTTTTAGAGTAGAGTCCCAATAAGTTGGTGAGTTTAAGTATATATATATATATATATATATATATATATATATATATATATATATATATATATATATTAGGGCTTGGAAAAACACTAAGACGAAATACAGAAATACAGATAACCAGCATTTCCCCTTTTGTCTCAATGTGTTCTGTGCTGCGTAGTTCAGTCCTATCTTTATCAACGTCTATTTGGTCGTCTGCTGTTGCAGACGACAAATGGATGCTATTAAGAAGGATTTGTGACTGATAAAACGCAAACATATTGAGGCTAAAAGAAAAAAAGTGTTTTTTTTACCAGCATTTTCTCCTTTTGTCTTAATGTTGACAAGTCCTACTCTATTACGGATGTCAAGAAGAGGTGTCCTTATTATCAACGATCGTACTACAAATCCACCTTTATTATTTCCCGTCCAATTTGACCCTTTCCCAAACAAGACCTGGTTTTAACGTCCCTAATAGAAAATGCTCGGGAAAACATTGAACCAAAAGAAGAAACTGCTGTTAACCAGCAGTTTCTACTTTTGTCTCAATATTTTCTGCGTCATATTTTACACAAATCATGTCTTAATCAGCATCAATTTTGTCGTCTGCAGCAGCTTTCAAATTGGATCACCCTAAAATTTTGTCGTTTAGGAAAGGGTTAACGATCGTTAGATCGCTGATAATACTGAATCCTAGCGTGATATTCACCAAACAGTCGCATTCTAAGTTTACATTTAAAACTAGACAACAATCCATCCGATTGGCCTAGACATACGTCTCGTCCAATCAAATGGTTTGTTTTGTAATTTTACTTTAGACAATTGATGGTAAATAAAGGCACAGGGTCTTGTTTCGGAAAGAGTTTACTGTTCTGTTATTTCACAAGAAAATTGATCATTCCGAAAGTGAAGAAAACCGTATTACCAGGAATCTAATGAGAATGATTTGTCTGCTAAAAGAATATTGCAATTGTTTTGTTTGTAAAAAGTACAGTTTTTCCTTTGATGGATGGAAATCAAACAAATTGAAAATGTCATCGAAACCATTACGTAACAAATCATACTGTTTGATGTCTGCCATACAATCCCCCGCAGTGTGCATAAGTCACAGCGTGGAACCATGTGACACTCTAACAATTCGTCGCTTTTCAACGAAAACCTCGTAACTGCAGCTTGTTTTAAGCTGCAGTTACGAGGTTTTGGTTGAAAAGCATCGATTTGCGGACGATGTTCAATTATTCTATCCGCCATTAGAAGGAACGAATTTGGTGCAGTGGTAACGCGTTGGACTTGTATTACAGGGGTCGCAGGTTCTATCCCCGCCTCTCTAGTCTTTCGGGTGAGACTTTAAACCGAGGACCCGTCTCCATATGATCTTAGTAGTTGAGTGGGACTTAAAACTCCATTAAATCCAAAATAAAATCCATCCGCCATTAGATCTGCCAAACACTTCGTGCAACTTCGGGCGTCATTCGTGGCAACGAAAATTGACGATGATATTCATCGTCAATTTCTGTTGCAGCGGTTGACGCCTGGAAATTAACGAAGGCTAATATCTGGATACAGTCGTCAATTTCCGTTGCCACGGATGACGTCCGAAATTTCACGAAGTGTTTGGTATCTGATGATGGATGGAATGCCTTAATAGATGATCGATTTGATAATGGTTTAAAAAAGAGAAAGCGAAAGAATGCAAGAGATTAAATTGTTATTATTATTGTAATAATTGTAATAATTATTGTATTGTATTGTAAGCCAAACATTTGAAGACTGTTCCAATTAGAAAGGTACTAAAGCACGGTGGATAACCACGTGATACAACAATTTCGGAAAATCTTCAATAATTTTGCTAGTAGATCTACGAGACCAATTTAAATTCGTTTTGAGGCAGAGAAGAAGACAGGCATAACACCTTAGATGGACGTTGTGGGTTTTTGAAAAATCATCAGATAATTATTAAACCAGAGGTGCGTTCTTTAGAGCGAGATCTTTTGAGATATCTTGAGATTTTTTAAGATGTTTTATGATAAAGCGTTCTTTAGAGCAAGATTTTTAAGACGCTCAGTGGGAGGTGTCATTACCATATACTTCCTGCGGAACCCCTCGGTCAACTCTGTACAAACAATATAAAAGAAATTTGACCGAGTTGTTCCGAACACTCCATAATTCATAAACTGCAGTGTTCCGAATGCTCCATACTTTATACAAATGACGTCATGATGTCGTCATTTGTATAAATATGGAGCATTCGGAACAGCTAGGTCAAAGTCTCGGTCTTAAAAATCGCTTAATCAAAATTACTTAAGAAATCTTAAAATCTCGCTCTAAAGAACGCGCCTCTGATCAGCGTCACTTACAATTTCATACGAGTGTATACAATTTGTAACAAAACAATTGTGGATCTTGATCAGTCTGTCATGTTTATCATAAATACCTTAATGTTCATTTTCTGAACTAAGCTGATTTTATAATTTGACAAATACCTATTAAACAAATAGAAATTTGTTCATGGAAGTGCCAATATAAAATTTTGTAGTTTCAATACTGGTCTGACCAGTCTGTACAGTTTGAACGGTTTGACCAAATCGTTAGTTTTTTACGCTTTCGACACGGCTAGGTTAATAAACAATAAAACAGTTTGATATTCCAATAAAAGAGGATGTGGTGATATAAGCATTACCAAAGTTTTCTCTGCATTTACTTTTATTTTCTGTGCTGTATCGTTAAAGTTGTATATTCTTAGTAACTTTAATTTCTACATCTTCAAAAAGCTCGGAATTTGATCATCTTAAGGGGGAATGTTCCAATTTCATTAAAAAAAATCCCAATAATAGAATTAATTTATATTTTGTATGTTGAAATTACATGTTATCACCAATTGAACAATAGAATAAAAACGGATGGACATCGATCTTGTTTGAATTTTATAGGCATTCGTATCACATACCCCTACCGCGAAAAATGCACAATTTCTTGCTCCTTTCAAAGGTCACTAAAATGCTATATAATTATCGTTTAGACCCGTAAACTAATTTAAAGCGACGTCTTACATTTAATAAGAACAGAAAACTCAAAATATGTGCTATTATAAACGCGTAGATGTATAAAACAGTGTGCTCACGTGTTCAGTTAGATCAACAAAGCTGAAGTGTTTTATGTCAAAATTTGAACATTTTTGTAAATATATATTTCAAGTTCTACGTAATAGAATTTGATAAAACCCTTTCATTGTATTAAGCAACATGTCCTGGTAATAATTCAAAAAGAATATGTATACATGTAGGTCATCGCACTTATTGGTGAACTACATCAATTTCTATCAGCTACACATGAATAAATTGACGCAAAACAGTGGTAACTGCATACACACTCACAACTGTCTTGCTCTAAATAATCGATTTTCATTGTAGGGAAATCAGTTTCGCATGATCAATACGCTTTTACCGTCAAAAATGGTAAATTATAATGACGTGTTATATTATTGAAAGCATGGTATCGAAACATATATGATACGAAACATTTAATTTTCTAGAGTAATGACCGAGTGTTCCGAAAAACTGAAGCATTCCCCCTTAAAATTTCGGGATATGCGTTAAAAGAAAGAAAAAAAAATGATTGAAATATATAGAATATTGCAACCTGCGAAGTATGGAAACTATAATTAGGAAAAAGGTATTCTGACCTCGACCTTCTAGCACAACCTATAAGTTCCTTCATACAGACACATTGTGCTTTGACGTTCTACAAGAAAGTCGAGTAATCCAGTTTATTTGAGCCAAGATCAGGTAACCGGACTTTATGACATACATGCACTCTGATCAATATCCATGTTGTTTCATCATGACCTCTCGAAACTATAAGATAGTGCTTGTTCAAATCAGACTACAATTAGGCACAAGCTGATTTGGTTATTTGATGGTCTTTGACATTATGGCCCTTCGCCAGACTCCGGCTTAACATTTTCTCAAACGGCAAAATATTGTACTGACCTTATTTGAAAGCTGCTGCATACGACATATTATAATATTAATGAAAATTGAATTTGTGTATATTTCAGCCCAGGAAAAATTGAAAAAAGGAGAGTCTTCTTTTGTATAAATATTTCTTACAAGCCTTCCTTATTTTGACGCCAAAACCAGGAATTGTTTGGGAAAGTGTTAAATATATCATAATTATAGGTTTTGGCAATGATCTAAAGGCACAATTTGTCCTTGACAAGTCTCGCATATATAAATACGAAGTTGGAAATCCCTTCTATTTTGGTCCATAAGCAATCTCGATTAAGCTTTTCCACAAACGGCACAACTTCATGTCGGATATTTGTATCAAAGAACCGCTGAGTAAAATGTATTAATTCCAACAATATTCTTTCTAAATAAACAGTAAAATGTTTCGCAAAAAGAGATAGCATCAATTTCTTGTGTTCCAACTTAAGTATTATTTCAAGCAATGCCATAACATAAGTCTAAAAGTCATTGTTCAGAAAAGGATCGGTAAAACGGATTCAAAACATAATGATGCCTTTCAAGACTTAGAACACATTTCCTGTTTTGAAAATCCACGAGATTTATAACTTTCTGTGCTTCTAATTACGCAATTTTGTCCTAAATATTGCAGCAAAATCTGTGTTCATCTAAAACCTCGTAACAACAACTTATTTAAACTGCAGTTATGAGTTATGAAGAAAAAGAGCGATATATTCCTTGACGAAATCCTTGGCACGAGCAAACCCCTTGTGGATAATTTTAAAGCTTGTTAATCCTTACAAAAAAGGCAGCCATTTAGATATCTCCAGTTTAAAACCTGGCGGTAAAATGGATTTGGCAGTCTGCAATATAGCGCACAAAATTACAAGACAAATTTAAAAAAAAGATTGTCAGCATTTTTGCCCAAAAGCTTTCTAAGCCTTTCATATACATACATGAAATCCGGGTTGTGTTAAGTAAAGGACAAATGAAATATCGCTGCTTTTCAATAAAAAAACCTCGTAACTGCAGCTTGTTTTAAGGATCTGCCACTGTGACCTGGATTTTTCGGACCAAAACAGGATTTGATACTTATTTTGTTTCTTTTGGTGCTTAGAAATGGAAAATGTCATGCTCAAATACTTTCTTTGTTCGTTCAAGTAGTAAGAAACCAACGTTTTCCATTAAACACAACCGAATTTAAGTTCTAATAAATTTATTAAAATATTTGACTATAATCATGCAGTTGTAAATAGTTGTAAATCTTCACGTTTCTCCGAAAACTCCGTAACCAATGCTTTAAGGTAGTCCATCCCTAATGAGATTCTCAAGACGTCGGAATTTTCTGTGAAACGTCGTTAACATTCAAATACGAATCCGAACATATTCGGGTGAGGTCGTAAACATTTGGCGGTGGAACATTCCACCGCCGAGTGTTTACGACGTCGCCCGAATATTTCCGACGTCACGTGGACTTCATTAGGGGTGGACTGCATTAAACAAACTGTTGTTACGAGTTGTTCGGAAGTAAATCATTCATATATTTTCATTTGTGACACGACAATCCTTACAATTTAAGCATATTTAGCAGATTATCAATCTTATGTCACACAATTCTCTCATTTTCCGAGCAAATGTGGCAGATCATTACATTTTCATCTAAAATACATCTTTTTTTGAACAAATCATATGCGCGAGAATAATGACATCGATTATTATCATAAGAGATTTGAAAAAAAAAAAAAAAAAAAAGAAAAGAAAAAAAGGAAACGAAAAAAAACAGAGAAAAAAGCACACTAAGGCAGGTTATTTTCATTTTTGTCATTCATCCAAAGGTTAACATTTTTGACTGATCAAAGTTCAAAGTTTTTTCGCACAAGTTGACCATTTCTTAAAAAAGTTTTATTCTTTAAAGTTTGAATTATTCTTTTAAAAGTAAAAGATATGCTTTGTTCAGGACTTTCTAAAAATGGGGCGATCCTAGTTTTTGCTTTCGAAGAAAGCATGTAGCGTCTACTAAAACAACAAAAAGCAATAACAAGGGCAAGAACAACAGCAACAAATTCAAAAGAGAAAACTATGTAAAAATTCTAAGATAATATCACAAAAGAATAGATAGAGAAGGTCGGTCAACCAATCATATTTTCCCAAGTGTAATATGTAACAAGTGACTTGCAGGATTCCATGCTGAGTACGACTACACAATTTTCCCCAAAAGGCTAGAATAATTCGCACAATATTTCCTGTCATCAGTATAACCCTTTTCTATGCCACAAAAGTTCGGACCGGTTCAAATCAAGAGCCAAAGCAGATGGTGCGTGTATTCGGTTTTACCGCTTCACCTTAAAAGTCCGCTGCATACAGCATATCTCTACGGTACTGACCACGGTCTAAAAGCTTACTCGAGATAGCGGTCCATAAAATATTGCAAGAAAAGAAGAAAATGCTGGTAACCAGCATTTTCTTCTTTTCTCGCAATGTTTTCCAAATCTTTCTCTCTTTGTGTCGCAAATACCAGGACTTGTTTAGGAAAGGGTTAATTAGTGAATATCTCGTTCTGCTAGCCGGAAATCAAGAAGACAGAAACATAGAGGTAAAAAATCTAACAAGCTATTATTATTGTTGGATTCTTTTATGTATATGAAAACCTTTGGGCAATGGAAATGGAAGGTTAAAGACTGACTTTTTTTCTAGTTCTGAGACTAGTCAAATATTCAATGCCGAGGACAAATTAGTGTCCTTAACCCTTTTCCAATACAAGATCTGGTTTTTGCGGCACAAATGGAAATGATTTGAGAAAATGTTGAGGGAAAAGGAGAAAATGTTGAAAACGCGTTTTCTCCTTTTGTATCAACATCCACTTTCTTGTCTGTTGTAGCTTGTTTCCTTCTTGTGGTTATTCCATTCGTTATATTAAGGTAGCCCATCCCTAATCAGATTCGCGCGACGCCAGCATTGTTCGGTGACGTCGTACACATCCGGCGGTGGAACAATTTTGTTTTGGTGACGTCGCACACCGCCGGATGAGTACGACGTCACCCGAAAAATTCTAGCGTCGCCGTAACAGGTTCGGATACGAAATGAATATTTTAACTGATGTCGCACGAAAGAATTCGACGTTGGGTGAATTAGCTGATAGACATTTAGACATTTAGACTTGGTCACATTGAAAGCTGTTACGGACCGACTCATCAATACGATACGAGATGCAAAAATTGTAGAATTATTCCATAGATTATCTCAATGTAGAAGGAGAAAAATGATGCTAATCAGATTTTTTTCCGCAAGCGTTTTCAAAAACCCTTTTCTGTAAGAAATCTTAATAACAGGACTTTTCTGAAAATGAATTTTATTCAATGAAAAGTCAACACAAGAAAACTAAATGGGCTTATCATAGAGCTTGACCGTTTGACCGCAAGTTCAAATATTGTTCATCTAGGTAAAATGGTACTTTTCCTTATTATGTCTATTTGTAATTTAGACAATTAACTCTTTCCCATAGACTAATTGACTTTACGACCATACATATTGTTCGAGAATATTCAGAGTAAAAGTGAAAAGTTCATTCAATATCTAATTCTATTATTTCAAAAGACACCTATTTCGTTTTCAGCGATAGAAAAGAAAAAAATACAAACAATGGTTTACAAAGACTTCTCTAAACAGCGAACGAAGAAAAAGTAAGCCAAGAATGTCAAAGACAATAATTTTAACAAAGATTTCATATAAATCTAATTTTGTTTGCAAAGAAAATTTACCTCCAGACAAAAGCATTATTACATACTTAAGTCAACGTGCAAAGTAATTTCTATATATATATCTAAAGCCAAATAAAAAGCCGCCTTTTTTTTTACTATTTTTAACAATTCTAAACATTTTAGACAAATAAGTAAAAAGTGGTATTCGGTTTCTATTACTGTCTCATTTAAGGTTTACAGACCCTGAAAAAATCAACACTTTCTAGCCGTACGAAACGCATCAAACTACACACATTTGTAAATACACTTCACATAAGATGATTCGCCGTGTCGGATATCAAGATTATGCTTCAAGAAGAAAATAAATTACAAATATTATTTTACTCTATATTCATATGCAATGGAAGTAATTTTGAACATTTTTGTCAAATATTTCCATAAGTATGCACTAAATCAAAATTCTAAACCGTACAAAATGCTTATGTTTGTATTTGGAATGGAAATATATCATAGTTTAGGAATTATTTGCTCTTGAAATTTCGTCACTGGCTCTTTGGTACTTTTGAGGGGTTGGATACCTTAAGTCCATAATACAATATTTTTTTGCGCGGATTATAAAATTTGCAGATATCCCCTTTTTTTATTTCAATGCCATGAGCTGAGGTTCTAAATCATGCAAATGCGGTTTAGAATTTTTAGATAATTCAATTAATCTTATATTTTTAATGACATAAAGCCAATAAGTATCATATTGCTGCTTTTCTTCAAACCCCTAGAAACTGCAGTTTAAAACAAGCGCACGGTGGGTTTTGAGCAGCATGGGATGGATATACGAACGGGGTTTTGTTGTTTTCTTCTGGTCAGTTTTTACCATTTTTGGGAAAACTACAAGGAGGTTTCAAATAAGGCATACATATGAGGAAAATCTCATTGGGGCACGGTACATGCTATAAACCTTTTGAAAATTGTCAAAGAAATAAAGAAATTATGGTAAAATTTCTTATCTTGAGCCTGTGAAATGTGGTCGTCCGATGATAGTATCTATCCACAACCGCAATCGTGGTATTGGTATATCATATCTGACCAGCGAAATTCCGCATCAAGTTTAGTAAGTCTTTCTTAATTACGACGTAATTTTTCTTTTACTTGGCCGCTCTTTTCATTTCTAGTAATGATTATGAGAATTAGGTCCTCGGTACATAGGGAAATTATTTGTACCAGTGCTTTAATTCCTTTCTTTTGCGTTCTATGTAATGCGATACACCATAAAATCTAAAATATGTCCATATATGCCTATTGCTTAGGTGCCTGTAATATCTATAATGTGCACCTGAAGCTTTCTGGAAAAGAGTTCGTGAACTAAAGTTCAAGAACAAATGAGATGACAATGTTAAGTTTATTACTTGACAAAGGACTGGGATCATTTATTCCTCTTTGAAGTACATAATTAGTGCGAGTTATCTGTGTGACAGCGTTGTAAAGATGTTAATATGTGCGAATTGTAGATGTATTAAAATTGCTTTGCCCTGTTTGCCAAACTGATGTTCGCTTTAGAGTTGCCATATGGGAAGGATTTGGAAATTCTTTATATCCGTAAAGCAAGATTTGCAAATGGACATGTTATGGTCTTTCTATCCCTTTCATAAACAAGACTGGATATTGACATCCCTTATACAGATGGCTTGTGTGGATATTGAGTTAAAAGAATAAACTGTTGAAAGTTGAAAACCAGTATTTTCTACTGTTGCCTTAATATGGTCAAAGCATTACAAAATGACCTTTCCCTATAAAACGTTTTTATGATTTCATATTATGCTTGTCTCTTTGTCTCTTGTAATAATCCATGCGATTTCCTTATCATTGTTACCCAGGTCTATTGTGTATGTTCGTCTGTTTGTATGATCTAACAAAATTATCTCAATTTCAGTGTAACCCCGGGCTGGCCGTATATAAAATGGTCAACGCATTACAAAACGATTCTCCCTACTCGTATGTTGTTGGGTGTGTGTACACAGGTGATTGTCTCCCTTTTCTAAGGAAACAATTCTTTCCATCTTAATGTCATTGCAACCAAGGTCTGCAGTGTATGTTCGAATGTTCGTCTTTCTGTATGAACTATCAAAATTATTTCAATTTCAGTGTAACCCCGGTCTCGCCGTATATAAAATGGTCAACGCCTTACAAAACGACCCTCCCTATAACATGTTGCTGGGTGCCGGGTGCTCCACCGAGTCTGAGGCAACGTCCGCTGTGTCCTATCTCTGGAACCTTACACAGGTGGGTCCTTTATTGACCTTTCTCTAAAGTACGACCTGCTTTTGACGCCCTTAATCCTTTCCCAAACGGCAAAATGTTAGGGTGATCCACTTCAAAAACTGGACAAAATGGAAGTTACTAAAGATAGAATTTGTGCAAAGTATGGCATAGAAAATATTGAGACAAAAGGAGAAAATGCTGGTTATCAGCAGTTTCTTCTTTTGTTTCAATGTTTTCCCATGCCTTTTCTATTAGGGACGTCAAAACCAGGTCTTGTTTGGGAAAGGGTTAATTAATACTTAAAGTTTGGTAAAACATTGAGGCAAAAGAAGAACATTTTTTCCTGCCACCTTTTGTGTCCGTGCTACATTATACACACAACCTTTTTTACCACGCGTTTCAGAAAAGATTCATTCTTCTTTCAAACGGCAATTTTTTCATTAATCTTAATTAAAAGGAGATGCAAACGTGAAAATATATGTTAACTGAAAGATTTGAAGCTACGTCCTCTGTCTCCTATGACTGGCACCTCCCGCAGTTGGTTCATTTTTAAGATCAGATTGCAGAATGAATCTTAATTAGACTGTACATTATCGTTGCTTCCACATCCATGTAACCAAAATCGTTGCTTCAAGAACCATTCAACCAAAGCTTTGAACGAGATTATAAGTTATCTTTTCTTAAAAAAGGAAGAGTGATGTACATCTTGAACTGAAGTTGGTCTAAAGGTCCTTGATTGCCTTATTTCTGTCTTAAGACAATATCTTAGTCTTATGCAAAATTGACTAAATGAAGTAGGACGTTTCAAGTCTCATATGTACAAATTACTGGTTGATACACAAGCTAGATAATGCTTATGGAAAAAACAAAACAAAACAAAAAACACTCAAGATCTAAATGTAAGTAAATATCGTGGTTTTTCTTCAAAAACATTGTAGCTACTACTTGTTTTAAGCTGAAGTTCCGGGGGTTATAGGGAAAAGCATCGATCAAGTCTGAACGTCCAATTCCATGTTCATTTTATTACTGTAGTCGTATGTAGTATAAGGGGCACTTATACTATCTCGCCGTACAAGCTAGCTTTTATAGCGACGTGGTAGATTGTTCGCTTAGGGTGTGAGAGGTCCCAGGATCGAATCTCCACAGGAGTCGATACGATATATATTTGCGGGTTACATTTGGCGCCCACCGTAAAAAAACCTGCATGGGGCGTTGGTTTATTAGATTAGTGTGTTGATGATGTAAAAAAGATTCGTGGAAGAATCTTAATTGTCGAGGGGGTGTATGTAGCCGTATGTAGTATAAGGGGCACTTACCGTCGGTGGGGAGTCAAAACCTCGTAACTCCAGCTTATTCAAGCTGTAGTTACGAGGTTTTGACTCCCCACCAACGTTATACTATCTCGCCGTACAAGCTAGCTTTTATAGCGACGTGGTAGAGTGTTCGCTTAAGGTGTGAGAGGTCCCAGGATCGAATCCCCACAGGAGTCGATACGATATTTATTTGCGGGTTACATTTGGCGCCCACCGTAAAAAAACCTGCATGGGGCGTTGGTTTATTAGATTAGTGTGTTGATGATGTAAAAAAGATTCGTGGAAGAATCTTAATTGTCGAGGGGGTGTATGTAGCCGTATGTAGTATAAGGGGCACTTACCGTCGGTGGGGAGTCAAAACCTCGTAACTCCAGCTTATTCAAGCTGTAGTTACGAGGTTTTGACTCCCCACCAACGTTATACTATCTCGTGGTACAAGCTAGCTTTTATAGCGACGTGGTAGAGTGTTCGCTTAGGGTGTGAGAGGTCCCAGGATCGAATCCCCACAGGAGTCGATACGATATTTATTTGCGGGTTACATTTGGCGCCCACCGTAAAAAAACCTGCATGGGGCGTTGGTTTATTAGATTAGTGTGTTGATGATGTAAAAAAGATTCGTGGAAGAATCTTAATTGTCGAGGGGGTGTATGTAGCCGTATGTAGTATAAGGGGCACTTACCGTCGGTGGGGAGTCAAAACCTCGTAACTCCAGCTTATTCAAGCTGTAGTTACGAGGTTTTGACTCCCCACCAACGTTATACTATCTCGTGGTACAAGCTAGCTTTTATAGCGACGTGGTAGAGTGTTCGCTTAGGGTGTGAGAGGTCCCAGGATCGAATCCCCACAGGAGTCGATACGATATTTATTTGCGGGTTACATTTGGCGCCCACCGTAAAAAAACCTGCATGGGGCGTTGGTTTATTAGATTAGTGTGTTGATGATGTAAAAAAGATTCGTGGAAGAATCTTAATTGTCGAGGGGGTGTATGTAGCCGTATGTAGTATAAGGGGCACTTACCGTCGGTGGGGAGTCAAAACCTCGTAACTCCAGCTTATTCAAGCTGTAGTTACGAGGTTTTGACTCCCCACCAACGTTATACTATCTCGTGGTACAAGCTAGCTTTTATAGCGACGTGGTAGAGTGTTCGCTTAGGGTGTGAGAGGTCCCAGGATCGAATCCCCACAGGAGTCGATACGATATTTATTTGCGGGTTACATTTGGCGCCCACCGTAAAAAAACCTGCATGGGGCGTTGGTTTATTAGATTAGTGTGTTGATGATGTAAAAAAGATTCGTGGAAGAATCTTAATTGTCGAGGGGGTGTATGTAGCCGTATGTAGTATAAGGGGCACTTACCGTCGGTGGGGAGTCAAAACCTCGTAACTCCAGCTTATTCAAGCTGTAGTTACGAGGTTTTGACTCCCCACCAACGTTATACTATCTCGTGGTACAAGCTAGCTTTTATAGCGACGTGGTAGAGTGTTCGCTTAGGGTGTGAGAGGTCCCAGGATCGAATCCCCACAGGAGTCGATACGATATTTATTTGCGGGTTACATTACAGCTGTCGTACGGTTCCTCATCTCCTATACTGTCCAACCGCCAACGATTTCCGAGGTTCTTCAGACTAGTTGCCCCAGACCAGAAGTTAAACCCCGCCCGTATAGAGGTCATGAAGGAGTTCGACTGGAAGAAAGTGGCCACCATCAACCAAGCTCTAGAGTTCTTCTCTATGGTACGTATGCACTTTCAGTTTCGATCAATCTGATAAAATGATATATAGTCACATCTTTGTTTCAAGATGACGGATAGCTTTGGAAGTATACGGTACGATGTTAAAATAGTATCATAATGTTTCTGAACTCATGTTCTTTTTATTTTTGCTCACACGCATACATCACGGAGTATAACCTGATGCGCGTAACAGCAGTTAAGCGCATCCAATATGGCGGGAGTACAAAAACGTGAGTTTCACAACCGTCGATTCCGGGCACTTTCTTATTGCGTTTGTTATATTCATTTGATGAACTTAATCAAGAATAACAATGCCACACACTCTTCATTCTGATAAATTTATTTAGAAGGCCAATACCGAAGCTCGAAAAAAAAGACGTGATGCGCGTATCTGAAATACACGATGCACGTAACTTTGCGATTGTATTTCTTGAATAATGCACATGACTGAGTATAACCTTTATACATGTAACTGACAGAAAAAAAATCATCATTGGGTGAGCTAATTGTCGTACATAAATAATGTTTTATTAAAACTGTTTTTATGCTCGCCGACGAAGAGTGCTTGTTTCAAAACAATGCAAAATTCAAACTCCTTCATCAAAACCACCACTGACTTACCAAGATTTCTGATAAACAATGCCTTTCCTGGATCACATTATCATACCGTTGATGGACGATCATATTATTGAAACTGTTTTTATGCTCGCCGACAAAGAGTGCTTGTTTCAAAGCAATGCAAAATTCAAACTCCTCCATCAAAACCACCACTGACTTACCAAGATTTCTGATAAACAACGCCTTTCCTGGATCACATTATCATACCGTTGATGGACGATCATGTTATCGTAACTGGAATTAATGAAAATTGTTTAAGTAAGTAATATGCTTTGATCATCGACCAAGGTTTTACGGGTGTCTTTTGAAATACAGTGTTACCGAATGCGGTCATATATACATACATACATATCCATTTTAAAGTCCGTTTTCCTCTACCGAGGGTTGGACTTGTGTGACAGGTCTGCTGCGCAGTCGTCCTCTCCATTCGGACCGGTTCTGAGGGTCAGTGGAAACCATCCCTAGTTTTCTTCTGTCGTCCAGCACAACTTCTTCCCACGTTTTCTTAGGTCTGCCTGAGCTTTTCTGTGCAGCTACGTTCAAGGTCCGCACTCGGGAAACCCATCCTGTATTGCGTTCCACATGACCGAACCACCTTAGTCTGTTGGTACGTAGGACAGTATCTAGATCCTTTATACCTAGCTTTGTAAGCAGGGACTTTGAACTAATGTCGTCTGTAGCTTTAACATTGCAGATCCAGCGTATCATTGCTCTGTCGTTTCGCTGGAGGCGGTTCAGTGAAGCAGTTGTTGTGGCCCATGTCTCTGATGCATGCAGCATGACACTTCTTACACAGGTTGAATAGACTCGTCCTCTGGTTAAGAGTGGCAGGTTTCTGTTGCAGAGAAGGGGGATCAGTTGGTGGAATTTGCCCCAAGCCGATTTGCAACGTGTTACAGATGCTAATTCACAGCCTCCTCCTGCAGAGAGCATGTCCCCAAGATAGCAGAACTCGGGGACAGCTACAAGTTTCTCTCCATCTACCACTACTTCCGTCAAGATTCGCCCGTCGATGGGACGTGCTGTTCCGAGACATCGAGCACACCTGAAGTCAGGATCTGGGCACAGGAGACCTTTAATGCCACTGCATTTCTTATGTATCCAGCACAGACAGCCACCACAGAAGATCGAATTCCTTCCCACTCCGGTCTGACAGACACCACAGGGATCCTTGCCAGATTTCTTCAGAATGTCGAGATTGTTTCCTGAGATCATAATCTTTGTCTTCCCCATGTTGACTCTCAGACCCTTCTTCTCCATCCCTGTTTTCCAGGTTCTAAGCTTCACAAGCAAATTTTCCAAGGACTCATCGCTGATCATCAGATCATCTGCGTATAACAGCTCCCATGGACAACCTGTGCGGAACTCCCTCGATAGTGCTTCCAGGACTATGATGAATAACAGTGGGCTCAGGACAGAGCCCTGATGGACACCGACCCTGACCTCAAATTCCTCGCTGTAGCTACTGCCTACTCTCACTCTGCTTCTCACGTCCTTGTACATGGACTGGACCACACGGACAAGCCACTCATCTATCCCAAGTTTGCGCATAGCCCACCAGATGACATCACGTGGCACACGGTCAAACGCTTTCTCCAGGTCAACAAAGGCCATATACAGTGGTTTGTTAGCAGTGAGGTGCTTCTCTTGAAGTTGGCGTACGATGAAAATAGCATCAGTTGTGCCACGACCTGGCATGAAACCACACTGCATCTCATCTATTTCCACTCTTTGTCTGATGAGTCCTTCAACAGCACGCTCTAGTACCTTCATCACCTGGTCAATCAGCTTCAAGCCCCTGTAGTTGCCTCTGCTAAGCGCATCCCCTTTTCCTTTGTAGAGACTTACAATGTAGCTCTCCTGCCACTCTGTTGGAATCTGGCCTTCTGCAATGATATCTTCTATGAGATCACGTATCCCAGTTGCTCCGGCTTCCCCTAGGGGCTTCATCATTTCGGCAATAACACCTGATGGTCCAGCTGCCTTTCCTGATGCCATCTTCTTGATAGCCTTTGTGACTAATTCCAGGCTAATTGGCTCACTTGGACCTTCAACTGGGCTCTCTTCTGACAGTTCTGCTGGGTTCCAGGGAAACTCAACGTTAAGGAGACGTTCATAGTGTTCCTTCCAAGCCGCTTTCTTCGCCTCTTCATCCAGTGATAGTTGACCTTCATCATTCTTTATAGGTTTCTCGCCCATTACATCCTGGTTGTCACGTCGCATTTGTTTGGCTAGACGATATACATCTGCATTCCTGGGGTCAATTTTCTCAAAAACATCTTTCTCAGCCTCACATCTGGCCTGATGTACCACTCTATTTGATGCTTTTTTGGCCATGTTGTATGCCACTCTACTACCCCCAGCTTTCCACAACTTGAAGCATCTGCGCTTTTCCTTTACTGCCTCCTGTACTTGGTTGTTCCACCACCATGTCTGCTTCCTCCAGGGGTGTTTTGAAGAGACTCCACACACCTGTTTTGCAGCCTGCAAGAGTTTGTCCTTGAACACTGTCCAGTTCTCGTTTACTGTAGTTGTCTCTGTGGGCTTTCGTGGATCTGCTTTGAACACTTCAGCGAGCTCTGCTTGCTTCTCTGAATCTCTTAGCTTCCACACCTTGATGCGAGGTACAAACTTTGGCTTGGGCTGAGGTGGGATACAAACTCTGAAGTCACCAATAAGCAGTCTGTGTTGTGCTGCACTCTCCTCTCCAAGTATTACTTTTACATTGGACACCTGTTTCCTGAAGCTGCGCCTGTAAAGGATAAAGTCTATTTGAGTTTTTGAAGATCCAGATTGGTAGGTCACCAGATGTTCGTGCTTCTTCCTGAACCATGTGTTTCCAACTACAAGGTTGTTGGCAAACGCAAACTCCAGCACTCTTTCACCCTCTGTATTCCTCTTTCCAATGGCCTGCCCACCATGAACCTCCTCGAACCCTGTGGACTGTGATCCAATATGCCCATTCCAGTCTCCGCATATAAAGAGCTGTTCGGTTGATGGGATCTTGGCTACTGTGCACTGCAGCATTTGGTAGAAGCAGTCTTTCTCTTCCTCACAAAGGTTAGCTTGAGGAGCATACACACTCATGTAAACATACACCGTCTTGCCTATAGTCATTCGGATGTAGATGATATATTGGTATCAAATTTTCCATCCGTATATCCACTTCCAAAACCACTAATTATACAAAACTAAAGTGCTAAGATACTACAGTCGGTAAGCACTTCTTCGGTTACGAGCATCATAATCGCTCGGTTACGAGCATCTTGCTTATTTTTCTATTATCAGTTACGCGTATCGTCGTGATTTTTGAAAGCTTTATTACAGCTATTATACTTACATGACAAGGTATATTTTGGTAGTTATCTTCTTTTATTATAAACAAACATGGGATTAATGAAGTAAAACCTATGAATAAAACGCACATTTAAATAAGTAAGTAAGTAAGTAAGTAAATTTCAATTATTATAGTGACATGTGTTGTATACACTGTACATAATATTTAACAGTTCAGAAAAACAATGAAATAAGAAAAACACCCGACCCCATGGGCCTATATGTCACCTTGAGAAGTCGTGTATTTAGCTGTGAGTGAGTAAATAAAGCTTGAGAATTATTCCCCTGCAGTTACGCACATCAAATTATACCCCGTGATACATTACGGTCTTGAAACATTAACAAAACCCCGTTTATTGGAGATTTTCTGCAATTTTTGTTTTAATATCGCGTAATTCCCCGCCGTGAATTAAGTCTGTAGAAAGTGTATCGAAACTAAAATGAGCCGGGATCTGGAAAAAACGTCCCTTATAGCATTTGAGACATCCAAGTTTCAAGACCAGCCTGTGCCTAAACAAAGACTGGCATAAACCGATGCTGCTCTTCTATGGTTGCTACAGGTCACAAAGAAGCTATTAGAGAACAACATGGATCCTGATCAGACTATGCGTATGCAAAGGCTGGTCTGGATCCAGGTTGTTCTCAAATGCCATAAATGACGTTTTTTCTAGATTTTTATTTCTTTATTTCTATATTTAGGTTATAGACAACTTGTGGATACAGACATCACTGTTATATCACAGGAGATATTTGTCCATGATCCCATGACAAGGGTAGAAAATCTCAAGTTATAAATAGACAACGACCTGTGACATCTTGTTTATTTCTATATTTAGGTGATTGATGACTTCGTGAACAACGTGGTGGATACAGACATCACTGTTATATCACAGGAGATATTTGTCCATGATCCCATGACAAGGGTAGAAAATCTCAAGGTGAGGTGATACACTTTAAAGTGAAATCTCACTGATACTTTTTCATACATTTTACTTTTATTTTTATCTGAAAGAGCATATTTGCATATTTTCTTATGACAATTTCAAGCCAAATTATTGTGCCGTTTACGAGTAATATGATTTTTGTGTAACGTAATATGATAATATTAAACAGATTGATATACACAGCAATTCAGATGTTTTATGGAATCTGTCATTTCTGAATAATTTCTAATGCATATTTTTCACCTGTCAGATAAAACTTAAAAAAACTCATAGCATTTATACTCATTTGGAATAACCTACATTGGCATCAAGATATACTTAAAAAAATAGATTGCAATTAAATGTCTCTTTACCCAATTAATTTCAAATTTTGAGTACCCTGAGGCCAAAAGTCTTCGGAAACATATACAGAAAAATATTGCTTATCATCAGAAATTCTTCATTTGCCCTCAATATCAACCTTGAAAACCAGAGGTCTTCTCAGTAGATCTAGTATGTTGCAGAGACACATAAGATTATGGCTTTTGTGATCCAGCTCTTTATGTAAAGCTGACGATAAATGACCTGGCAAAGCATCTCTATCTATTTTCTAGAGATGCTCCACCGGATCATTTAGGATGAGAGGTATATTAGGGGATATTTCCAGTTAGCCTATTCTTTAGACTGAATAGTTTAGTTTTTTTGTTTGTTTATTACAGAGACACGACGCTCGCATCATCGTGACTGCCATGTACGAAGATAAAGCAAGGGAAATGCTGTGTGCAGTAAGATATTGTTTTTAACCCATTAACCAAACATTGACACGTTCACAAGGTAATGGCTTTTGAAAACATCATTGGAAATGAAGAAATTCCTTGTGACAAGCAATTTCTTCATTTCTCACAATGTTTTCTACACACGAAGAAGATCAATGTTTACCAACATCGTTATCTTGTAGGGCGTCGAAAAGCGTTATCATGTTGGAATGTGTCAAATGCAGTCAGTGTGATTTGTCACCCAGTGTGGAAAAATCTCCAAGTATCATGATTGTCGTAATTTTCCGGAAGCAAATCAGGAAAAACGTGACACTGAAAAACATCCAGAGATATTACGTAACGTCGGGTCAATGAATCGTAGATCGTTGACATTAAACATTTGACAAACATTTTCTTTTTTTGTCTCAAAGTTTTCAAAACATGTTCTATTAGGGACGCCAAAACCGGTTTGGGAAAGGTTTAAACAAAGAGGAGTATCATGATTGTCGTACTTTCCGGAAACAAATCAAGAAAAACGTGACAGTGAAAAACATCCAGAGATATTACGTAATTTCGGGTCAATGAATCGTAGATCGTTGGCATTGAGATGTATTGAATTCTTCAATTCTTTAAAGTACTAAAACAAAACATTGCAAAGCATTCGTTTATTGCAATGATTCTGCTTTATTTATAGATTCTTTGTCGTGTTTTTTTCACATTCGTTAAGGGGTGTTACATTTTTCAGTCTTTAGTGAAAACGTGAGAAGCATAGAACTATTACATATGAGCCAGGATCTGGTAAAATGTTCCTCTTATTTCATTACCAGCCTGTGCCTAGGTGCAGCCTGAACTGGATCCATTTTACTCTTACATGGTTGCTTCAGACCATGACAAACCTATTAGAGGACAACATGATTCCAGATCAGTCTACGTGTATACTGGATCTGGATTAAGGTTGACCTCAAGAGCCTTAAATGACCCTTTTCCAGATCCTGGCTCATATGTGTTCATTTTGTCCATCATTTGAAATTATACCATCTAGTTTCTTACCCATTATGAGCGCGGTATTCATTTGAGCCAGAATCTGGAAAAAAGTCCTTTATGGCATTTCGAAACAACTTGGATTCAGATCAGCCTGTGCTTACCCACAGTCTAATCAGGATCCATGCTGTCCTCAAATAGCGTCTTTGTGATTTGTAGCAACTGTAACATAGCAGCATCGATCCTGATCAGACTGCTCTTAGGTACATGCTGATCTAGAAACATGGTAGTCTCAAATATCGTAAGGGAATCTTTTTCCAGATCCTGGGACCCGTATTATCATCGTTCGTATGGTTCATCTTGCGTAGTTACTTGTAACAAAAAATCTGATTGGCCTCATCTGATTTCTCGTGCAATCAGATGTCTTCTTACACAATATACGCAAAAACGTGGTCCTAAGATCGTTGATAATACGGGTCCTTGGCTTAATTCTATCTACATTTATTTCCATATACAGGCCTACAAGGTCGGTCTCTATGGCCCAAAGATAGTCTGGATGTTCGTGGCCTGGTACAGTCAAGAATTCTGGCTCAAGAACCTTGATCTGGTGGATTGTAGTGCGCAAGAATTATCGGCCGTGGTTGAGGGGTCATTCGTCTTTGGGTTCTTTTACAGAAACCCGCTTAATGAGAGAGGGATAGCCGGCTTGACACGTATGTTTTTTAATTTTATAAAAATGCAATATTTCTTTTAATGTTAACCAAAACATCGTTCATTAACATCGTTCATCGTTCATTAAACCCTGTGTCGTGGGTGTTCATTGGAATCGTCTAGTCCAACAACATAGGGTTCGAAATAACAAATTAAGAATGCATTCACCCCTCTAATATGTTGCTCTTTCGGAATGTATATAAAGATCTGAATGAACAAGTAAAAAGTAACATGTCTACGTTTCATTTGTGGGAAAAAAGGCTTTTCAAAGACATAGTTTTAAGGAATTTCAAATTAAAACTGTTAGGCCTACTCTTGTTCAGTTTTTTTTAATATAGTTTTTGCTTTCAAATTTTCTGTATTCGTTAATTGCTGACTGTTCGAAGCAAATAGCGTGCTTTTATAATTATGTTAATGTCATTTACACTGTTTTTACGTCTCCTTACGACCTGATTATTACAGTATGCTCAAGCAAAACAGTGTCGCTTTTATTAATAAATGCTTGAAAAAATTCCACGTGCGTTTTGTTTGCGTCGGCGTCGTCAGTTCAACATGGCCTACATATCGCAGCTTTTTCACAAAAAGCTTCGTAATTAAAGCTTAAATCAAAAGCGACGACATGATGCGCTACTCGTCACGGGAAACGGACTTGATCTTTTATAAGAATATCTCCTGCCAAGAATTCTTATTTCGGACCATGACCTTCGACATCGGAACTTGAAGTTTGGCATATTTTCCAATTTTTTAACCTGTCCTATTCTTTAACGTTGCCTATATCTGGTTGAAATTCTAAAGATAGATCTTCCATATTTCACACATGGTTACCACCATTTGAAACCACGTCCTTTGACCTCGTGACCATGACCTTGAACCTTGACCTTTATTCGCTCCCGTACAGGCTTGCTACATTGGCCGCGGACAATTATTGTATTTACAACATGTCGTTAGGCTTACTCTTTTCTTAATGAAATAGTCATTTTTGACAAAATTTAAATGTTCCTGATTCTTTGCTGATTTTGCTAATAACTTACAGCTTTGCCATTCAATGCAGAATCCCTGTTCAGAAATTCTAAAATCGCTATATTCTGCACATTGAGTAGACTGAAATCTTATCCCACTGGAATGCATATGTCAGTAGTAAACTATCGTTTCTCCATCTAAAAGTTGTTTAAAGCTGTAGGTCCAATGTTTTGGATTAACAACAGTTATATAGAAACGTTCAATTAGTATGATAATAGTATACTTCACGATAAATGACCTGGCAGAGCAGTCCATGCTAATCGAATTGAAAGCTCTGCCAGGTCAATTCTCGTCCGCTATATGTATAATTAACTTGGTGTATATTTATTTTGCACAGCGGACGAATTTTACGCAGCATATCACAGCAACCCGCTATATAGGCAAAGCTTTAGGGCAGTAGAGTTTATAGCTACGCGTTCCTATGACCACATTTGGATAGCAGCACTGGCGCTAAATTGCACTGCTGGCATTTTGAAGGAAGCAGGTACTGTACATCGTCGTAACTCAACAAAAGACTCGTAACTGCAGCTTGAAAAAGCTGCAGTTACGAGGTTTTTATTGAGACGCAGCGACATGTTCATTTCCTACATGGGATTAGTGTGGTTCTGTGGACTACTTTTGTTAGTTTCCGTAATACAATCATATCTTTTGGAAGAAATCACGAATCACCCAAACGCTGTGTCTACATCGTCGCGTTGTAACAAAGACCTAGTAGATGCAGCTTGTTTAAGCTGCAGTTACGAGTTTTTGTTGAAAAGCAGCGACTCTTTCATGTTTCTGGGTACCTGTGTGTAAAAGAAATGATCATAGGGTCACCAGCCGACGGTCATTCAACTTACATAATTTTACGGAAACAAGCGAATTTACAGAAAGTAGTCCACGGAACAACATTACCGATTGAAAATGGAACTACTGTTTCAATTCTGAATAATTTCACAGCGGATGAATTTTACGAGCGTTATTACACCCAG
Source organism: Fragum sueziense (assembly GCA_963680895.1). NCBI lineage: Eukaryota > Metazoa > Mollusca > Bivalvia > Cardiida > Cardiidae > Fragum > Fragum sueziense. Next base: position 23,442 of record CAVMGG010001025.1, on the reverse strand, counting down.
CCGCTCTATGACGTGAGTTTGAAGCCGTTGGAGTTTTGCGCCCCGAATTGTTACGACCATATTTGGATATCAGCACTCGCGTTTAACTGTACACAACAACATCTTGAAGACACAGGTACAAGTATAACAACGTCAAAAAAATTGCAATATTAAACAAAAATGCTCTAGGAATTGAGTAATGTGTCTTAATAGTGCTGCTGATGATATTAATATATGTTGTTTGAATTGTCCATGCAATCATTTGAATACAAACTATTGATATTCATGGAATATTTAGATATCTATGTAACGTTATAAAAGGGAAATGAAACAAGTAATACATGTACAAAAAAGGAAATATGAAGGCAAAATAGCCAACTGTAGTAGCTTTGAAGTTGGAGCCGTCTAAGTGTACTCTATTCATGAAAGAGTAAAAACAGGAAACAGTGCCGCAGGAATTAAGTATAATTGAATTTATGTTAATAACTGAATGCTTAATATACTCCTCACAAAAAGTTAAGCAACAAAAGTAATTATCTCAATATTCCTTTTATAAACGCGGAAATTTTTGCACAGATTTGTTATTCGGACAGCTATATCTATGCTTAAACACACTTTAAAGAATACTGAATGTTATCGTCTCCAAAAACAGCTATCACGTGATTAGAACACACTCACCCCTAAAACATGCATGCAAAATGTGTCGCATATACGGATTTCAAACTTGGCATTAGCTCCGTATGTGCTTAAAACGCGTCAATTTGACAACTTTGGTGTCATCAACATTTGAATCATGCCAATACGTCACTTGACTCCAATTGAAGTGGCTCAAATTGTTGGAATGCTACAGGGTGGGGCAACCAAGACTGACACTGCTGCCATTCACTTTAGTTGCCATCGCAGTATTGACTAAAGAGCAATAACTCGATACAATCATACTGGACAGATGTCAGAGAGGCCGCGTTCAGGTCGTCTAAAAGTAACAACACCTTGTGAAGACCGTTATGTTGCAACCTTAGTCCGTAGGAACTGGCTTACAACGTCCAGATCGCTGGAAAATGACATTCAGAGGGTGTCAGGAAACATACTTTCCATCCAAACCGTGAGGAACATGTTTCACACAGAAGGTCTAAGGTCCAGGATACCACTTCAACGGATCCAACTTCCCCCAAAACATCGACGGCAAAGATTAATATTTGAACATCAACATCAAAACTGAGGGTCACTCGTTGGCGTCACAAACTCTTAACGGACTCGTCAAGATTCTGCCTTGATTCTAATGATGGCATGACTCGTGTGTGGAGAAACGGTAATGAACGGTTTGCCGACTGTAACATCGCTGAACACGACCAATATGAACGTGGGAGTATGATGGTCTGGAGAGGTATCAGTGTTTGCCACAGAACAGAGCTGGTTGTCATCAGACGAGGTTCAATGACTGGTGTAAGGTGCATTTACGAGATCATCACGCCTGTTATCATCCTTCTGGCACAGTAAACAGATCCAACTGTTATGTTAATGGATGGTAATGCCCGTCCCTATCGTTCTGGAATTGTGACTGAAGTTCTGTGGACCAACAACATCAGACATATAGACTGGCCTGCTACGTCTCTAGAACTTAATTCGATAAAACATACATAGGACATTCTTTGAGGGCGTGTCTATGGTCAACATGTTCGCCTACAGACTCTGGATGAACTGCAACAGGTCTTGCAGACAGAATGGAGGATCAATCAACAACGGACATTACACAGACAAATCTGCTCGATGCCAAGGTGTGTTCGGGCGTGTGTTGAACATCGTAGGGGTCATAACAGGTACTTGAATCTCGACTATGGCCTGTAGTGGCCGGAAAACACCTTTTTACACATTCTGAACTGCTGGCGAGTGACGTTTTGCACCATTGTTTTGTCGGGACGGTTTTCGAGGATCTGTAACTTTGTTATTGTTTGATGATTTTCCCAATCATTTAACGTAATTTGTGTAATAAGACCCCAACTTTGTATTGTATAAAACATAGATCATTAGATGTGATAAAACACATTTGAGAAAGAAAAGCATCTTTGTTGCTTAACTTTTTGTGAAGAGTATATATAGTATGTTAGTCCAAATCGGGAAATATTGGCTCTCGTTGCGTTTGAGCACCAGCCTGCTCTTAAGAGTAGAGCAACGTCGGGTTATTTCGACCATCGGGAGTTATCGACCATTTACTGTTTTGATTACCATTTCCTTCATATGGTCTCATTAGATTTCATTATAACTTAAAAATCCGACACAGTGGATCTTTACCAAGTATTATGTCTACATTTCTACCCAAAATCAGGCGTTCTTCAAGAAATTTTAACCATTCATTGCAAGAGGCACATGAACGTTATTGACAAAATGGCCGTCTTATCCGATGAGTTTAGAGCTATGTTCATTGAAAAAATGGATTTTTATGATATAGCGCTTTGTATTTTTCCATTTCATTTATCAAAACAAGTGCCAAATTGAATTTCTTACCTCTCTAACTTTGTCTGATGACTGTATAAGCTGTCTGACCTTAGATACATGGGTGGTCGGTAACTGCCACAAACATTTATGGAGTGCGGGTGTTACCGACCAAAGAAGTGCCCTTCTTCCTGTAACTATGTTTAGAGGTCGGTAACACACACAATTGAAAGGCATTTTTTGAATATGGCTGACAGTGTACGATGTTAGGACAAAAGTCAACCCATTTCATCTTCCACGTGGTATGAACCTCCAGTGGTCGGTAATACCCCACACTCTTCTGATCAGTCAATGTTGTTAAGATTATTACTAAACGACCTCCCTAGAAGTAATCAATCATTTGTGAAAGCAATGACCTCTGCATAGAGATGGCGGATCTTACATCCGTACATCAACTTTCAAACTATAAATAACATTTTGGGTAAGTGGTCGATAACTGCCACACTGGTCGATAACAGACTGCTCAAGGTCATCTTATAAAAACGTTGGTATTTTATTACATTTCAAAGATATATGGTCGGTAACACACGCAATCGAAAGCCAATATTTGAATCTCGGTGACAGTCAACGATGTTAGCAGGACAGTCAGCCGGTTTTACCTGTAACCTGATTTGAACCTTAAGTGGTCGATAATACCCGTCGTTGCTTAATATGATCAGGGACCACACTGATTCCTTAATTTACCATGCATTGAAGACGAATCTGTGGCTATCGACCAGACTCTGCTCGGGTTCGACTTTAGTTTCAAATTCCACAATGGCATTTTCCATATCCTGCCTCATGAATAAAAAAGACATGTTCGCCTATAATAGGCTAATGCATTAGGTAACGTGTAAAAATCGTTGTGAAATATCAAATTCACAAGCGTTTGCGTTTTTCTGTTATATTATTCTAATTATGACCGGTAGGCTATTTAGAAGTTTTTTTCCAATTACGTCAATGGTAATGACAAACGCGTTTTTACAAAGGCCTATACCTTTAGTGTGCTATGTTTTTTTTCTTTTAGGACATCCTAAAACGCTTGACCAGTTTACTTACGGTGATGACGACATCAATGACGTCATATTTTCGTGTGTGGAGCGCGTGCAGATGACGGGGGTATCGGGAAAGATTGCGTTTGGTGAAGGCTCTGATCCGAATTTGATTACAGAAATAAAGCGTATACAAGGTAAGAGCGTCGTATTCCCTAATGTAATGCAATATTCTAGTGTTGTACATAGGTCTGCATAGCCTAAAGTACATTCATGCAATGTCTTCTTATATCCGAAATAATACTAAAGTGTGCACTTCTTGTGATTTTTGATAGCCTACTTTACGTTAAATAGCAGTTTGGGGTTCACACCAACAATGATATTGACGTTTTCGTTTTGACGATGCGCAAAGATGATTATAACCATGCTTGGAAAAATCGTACTCTTAGCACTTGTGACACGAGTGCATGTGTGTCCGTTACCTAAATCTATATGTTGAACGGAAAGAATTAGCTTCCTGTCGTGAAGGAAATGTCGAAAGTGTCATACCGGAGATCGAAACATATTTGGTAAGCAATTTAACCATTCTCCAAAAAAGACTTGGTATGACGTCAGGAATAGTTATAGCTTAGGAAAAGATTGAGACAAAAGGAAATGCTGATCACCAGAATTTTCTCCTTTTGTCTGAATATTTTCTTAACTAGATCTATATAATGTACAAAACCTTTCTTTATCAACACTCATTGTGTTGTCTTAAGCAGCTCTCAATTTGAATAACCCTGAAAGTTTGCTTGCAATTTACTTATCTAAATCCGTCTGTCTTGTATTTTATTGATGTAGGGGGCATAGAACACTCAGTTGGTATATACAGACCCGATGTCGACCCAGCTGTTATTGAATGGATCCCAGGAGCTCTGGTTTGGAAAGGTAATTTATACTTTCAATCTTAACGTTTTACACCAATCATTGGGCAACTTCGACGACTTCGACAACGACGTAGTTTTATTAAATATTGCCTTTTTTGGAAAGGGTTTAGAGCGAATCATAACTGTAATTAAGCATGATGACTTGATATTTCTGGGTTTATGTGAGATATGAATTTTAATGGCCATCTCACCAACCATGGTCAAGGTATTACATCCATCATAATCTACCAAGCACTTCGTGCAACTTCCGGCGTCATCCGTAACAACGGAAATTGACGAGGTTATCCCTCGTCAATATCCGTTGCTACAGATGACACCCGGAAATTGACTAGGATATATCATCGTCAATTTCTTTTCCCACGAAAGATGCTTGAATTTGGACAAAGTGTTTGGTATGTAATGATAGAGGGAATGCCGAAAGCGTGATGGCGTGATATTTTTGCGTTTATTATGAGTTATAAATTTTAATGGTCACCTCATCATCCATGGTTAGTTATTGATTGTAATAATAAATGTAAGTTACATGTGTAGTTTAACCTTTTCCAAGTAAGACATGATTTTGTCGTTCCAAGAAGAAATAGTTTGCGAAAATAGGGTCCAAGACTAAAATATGAGAATGATTATAATGACAACCAGTTTTCTCTAAATATTTTCTTTATTATAGAATTTATCTATATATGCATACTTTTTCTACTGGTTATCATTCATTTAGTCGACTGTAACCGCTTAAAAAATAATGCTGTCCATATTTCCCCATTTGGGAAAGGTTTAAGCTAGAATTCTCGTAAAGTGGCAGAGAGAGGAATTGTTCATGTAAGTTATAAACATGGCTAATGCAAGAAACCTTTTTATCTCGAAACGTAACCAACTCTCTTACGCCGAATACGACGTCACACGAAAATTTCGACGTTGTGTAAATCTCAGAATGGCGTAAGTACGGAATATCTACCTTGACCGATATCCTTCAGGTAGTTCACCCGTAATGAGATTCGCGTGACGTCGGAATTATTCAGGCGCTGTCGAAAACATTCGGCGATGGAACTTTCCACCGCCGAATGTTTACGACCGCGCCCGAATACGTTCGGATACGTAACGACGCCGCTCGAAAAAAGCCGATGTTTTATGAATCTCAAAATGACCACATTACGAGTATTCTTCCATAACCTGTTACCAGATGGCAAAAATTTAGACCTGTCCAAATTCAAATATGTTGCAGACGACAATACATGTATCAAGTTTGTGAATTTTTAAAAATCTTTCCATTTTGGGTTAGAAAATATTGTGCAAAAGGAAGAAAGTGCTTGTGACAAGCAATCTCTTCCTTTTCCAAATGTTTGCCAAGCCTTTTCTTGTGAATGAGTCAAAATGCATCACTCTGTAGTAATGGGTTAATCCGACATCGTTCACGATTCTTCTCAGGTGGCAACATCCCACGTGACTCAACGTATGTAGTGACCGAGGAGGTTGTGGTTCCAGACTATTTATATATCACCATGGTTACCATAGCTTCCGTTGGAATTGTCATAGCCGTAGCATTGTTTGGATTCAATATTAGACACAGGAATAACAAGTAAGTAGTTAGCGTAATTTGGAGGAACGTGTAAGGTATCATAGTATACTCAATAGGACCTTAAATTTTCATTCTCTGATAATTTTCTGATTTTAAGTATTTTTTTCTAATTGACTTCTGCCATGTTCAATTTACAAATGCGAGACATGATTGAACTCTGCTCTGTCTAATCCGCAAACAATGATTATAGATCTAGTGGTTTTTGAGACTGCCCCATGGTAACTTTTTGCATGGCAGGGCAAACATTAAGAGTGGATTTATTTGAAAATAAGAGTAATCTATGATTTGCCATGGTGTATCGTTCATCTAAACATGTTTCTGTGTTAAGCTACACTATTATCCCCGAGAGCGAAATCCCTTTTTTAATTTTCTACGACTCCCATGAAAGCAATCAAGTGTATGACGTCACAATTCTGTAATGAGGTCATGTGTACCATTATAGGGTAACGCAGCGTGCCACGTTACAATTTTACAATTGCATGCTACTTTTAGCAAAAGCACAGCAAGCGATAAATCATTGCTCCATTTTCTGATTTTAAAAGCACTCAACTGTTATGTTTAGAAGTTCGATTGAATTGGTAATTGATTAGTTTTATTACCAGGTGAATATTTGTTATCATGCATCTAGATATTTGTATGATAAAAAGTAAAAAAAAAATAAAAATGAAAATCAAACCCTATGTGGTTGGGTACTCATTTGAATTTGACGATTCCAACATGGATTTGATAAATATCATTAACATGTGTTAATGTCATAGCCCTCGTTCTACCTATGATGCTGCCATTGTAGGATAGTGAAGCTGTCCTCCCCAAACATTAACAATGTGTTGTTGCTCGGATGTGTAATCAGTTACAGTACAATCTTTCTGAAAAATACAGAAACAAACGCAAGCGTCGTATGCAAGGTATGTCTCATAGCAACTAATTTTGACATCAACAATGTGTTGTTGCTCGGATGTGTAATCAGTTACAGTACAATCTTTCTGAAAAATGCAGAAACACACGCAAGCGTCGTATGCAATGTAGGTTTAATTATACCCCCGCAAACGAAGTTTGGAGGGGGTATACTGGAATCAGCCTGTCGGTCCAGTGGTTGGTTGGTTGGTTGGTTGGTTGGATGGTTGGTTGGATGGTTGGTCTGTCTCCAAAACTTTGTCCGGACAACTCCTCCTACACTTGTGGACCGATTAAGTTCATACTTGGCACAAGTGTTCATTGTGACCTGTAGATGTGCAGGACGCAAATTTCAAGGAAATCGGACCGATACTTTTTGAGTTATGGCCCCTGATTTGACCCAAAAATGCTTGTCCGGACAACTCCTCCTACAGTTACTGTCCGATTTGCTTAATACTTGACACAGGTGTGCATTATGACCTGTAGATGTGCAAAACGCAAATTTCACGAAAATCCGACCATTACTTTCTGAGTTATGGCCCCTGATTTGACCAAAAATGCTTGTCCGGATAACTCCTCCTACAGTTACTGTCTGATTCGCTTCATACTTGGCACAGGTGTGCATTAGGAACTGTAGATGTGCAAGACGCAAATTTCACGAAAATCCGACCATTACTTTCTGAGTTATGGCCCCTGATTTTACCCAAAAATGCTTGTCCGGACAACTTCTCCTACAGTTACTGTCCGATTTGCTTCATACTTGGCATAGGTGTGCATTAGGACCTGTAGATGTGCAAGACGCAAATTTCACGAAAATCCGACCATTACTTTCTGAGTTATGGCCCCTGATTTTACCCAAAAATGCTTGTCCGGACAACTCCTCCTACAGTTACTGTCCGATTTGCTTCATACTTGGCACAGGTGTGCATTAGGACTTGTAGATGTGCAAGACGCAAATTTCACGAAAATCGGACCGATACTTTTTGAGTTATGGCCACTGATTTGACCAAAAAATGCTTGTCCGGACAACTCCTCTTACAGTTACTGTCGGATTTGCTTCATACTAGGCACAGGTGTGCATTAGGACCTGTAGATGTGCAAGACGCAAATTTCACGAAAATCCGGCTATTACTTTCTGAGTTATGGCCCCTGATTTTACCAAAAAATGCTTGTCCGGATAACTCCTCCTAGAGTTACTGCCTGATTTGCTTCATACTTGGCACAGGTGTGTATTAGGACCTGTAGATGTGCAAGACGCAAATTTCACGAAAATCCGACCATGACTTTTTGAATTATGGCCCCTGATTTGACCCAAAAATGCTTGTCCGGACAACTCCTCCTACAGTTACTGTCCGATTTGCTTCATACTTGGCACAGGTGTGCATTAGGACCTGTAGATGTGCAAGACGCAAATTTCACGAAAATCCGACCGATACTTTCTGAGTTATGGCCCCTGATTCGACCCAAAAATGCTTGTCCAGACAACTCCTCCTACAGCTACTGTCGGATTTGCTTCATACTTGGCACAGGTGTGCATTAGGACCTGTAGATGTGCAAGACGCAAATTTCACGAAAATCCGACCGATTCTTTCTGAGTTATGGCCCCTGATTCGACCCAAAAATGCTTGTCCAGACAACTCCTCCTACAGCTACTGTCGGATTTGCTTCATACTTGGCACAGGTGTGCATTAGGACCTGTAGATGTGCAAGACGCAAATTTCACGAAAATCTGGCCATTACTTTCTGAGTTATGGCCCCTGATTTCGCCAAAAAATGCTTGTCCGGATAACTCCTCCTACAGTTACTGTCCGATTTGCTTCATACTTGGCACAAGTCTGCATTAAGACCTGTAGATGGGCAAGACGTAAATTTCACGAAAATCTGACAATTACTTTCTGAGTTATGGCCCCTGATTTGACCAAATTTCAAGAAAATCGGATTGACAATATCTGACCTATGGCTCTTGATTCAACAAAAATGCTTGTCCGAACAAAAGTGGTGGCGGGGGTATTTTTATCACCTTCAGTGATAGATTTCTAGTTTAAAAGGTTGTGATTATGCTATGTTAAAGTTAAATATTCATAAACAAACATTCAACTCCAAATTTACCTAGTTTTCTGTGCATATTATTTGTTTTAAATGAACAGAATATTAATTTTCTCTTCGTCTTTGTTCCTTTTTAAATATTATATTTATATAGACTTTCCCAAACGATATGATTTCACGGTAGTTTAATTTGAAAACTGCTGCATACTTTAATATGAGTATTGATTTTATAAATATTGAATTTATGTACATATCCAGGCACGATCATGCTGGTCATTAGTATTACATATCTGGTTACTTGTTTGAAATAAGGATGTTTAGATATTAATTTGTTAATGTACATTTGAATATATTTACAGTTGTTGTAAGCAACATTTAAAAATACATCTTATATTATCTTATTTGTTAAGCTAGCCGATTACTTTGTCCCTACAGGCGCAGGTATTTTGTTTCTCTATCGATTACTTTGTCCCTACAGACGCAGGTATTTTGTTTCTCTATCGATTACTTTGTCCCTCCATGCGCAGGTATTTTGTTTCTCTATCGATTACTTTGTCCCTACAGGCGCAGGTATTTTGTTTCTCTATCGATTACTTTGTCCCTACAGGCGCAGGTATTTTGTTTCTCTATCGATTACTTTGTCCCTCCATGCGCAGGTATTTTGTTTCTCTATCGATTACTTTGTCCCTACAGGCGCAGGTATTTTGTTTCTCTATCGATTACTTTGTCCCTACAGGCGCAGGTATTTTGTTTCTCTATAGATTACTTTGTCCCTACAGGCGCAGGTATTTTGTTTCTCTATCGATTACTTTGTCCCTACAGGCGCAGGTATTTTGTTTCTCTATCGGCTTCACCACAGTGTTCGGATCGCTCTTCTCAAAAACATGGAGGGTCTACAGAATATTCACCAACAAGAAACTTTTGCGAAGGGTAAATATTTTTTTTATTTCGAACTTTATTAAGGTAATATGTCTATATGTGTTTTATAAGGTATTAATAAATACGAGGGTTGTTCAAAAATTATCCGGACTGTGTCCGGTAAAAAGACATTTGCCACGCAATTTTACCGAATTTTATATCATTTTATATCGGAATTCAATACGCACCTGTCTATACCTGTTTTAACTATTTTTGTAATGAAACGCGCTTACAATTACGTTCTGAATTACCATGGTAACGTGCACCCGGCGCAGCCCAAAATATGATTCTTTTAGAATCCCTTTTGCTGTTCATATTTTGTCCACTGCAATTGCGAACAACGCGGAATTTTCACAGAATACGTAATTTGGTACGTATGACATCATGTCCAAGTTTAACATCACTAGGTGAATAAATTCACGAGACATGCACTTTTTAACAGCGGTGGGGTCGGCATTTTGACAGTTAAATGTGGCGTCAACTGATTGTTTGGAAATTCGGTCCGTCATAAAACTCTGCAAATGCCTCGGAGAAACGCCGACAAACTCATACAAAAAGATCACCACGACAAAGGGAAAATATTCAGTCTCACGGACCCTACTGTATAATTGGTACAGACGTTTTAAGAACGCAGCGGAAAACATTGAAGCTAGAGATGAACAAGACCGGAAAAGGAAAATAACGACGACGTCACTTACGACCATTGCCGATGGGCTATCTAGAAATCGGAGGATGACGGTACGGACATTGTCAGACGAATTTTGTATTAGCGTAGGCATCATTCATTTGATTCTTATAAATGAATTGAAAATTACGAAGGTAATTTTTTTTAATATTTTTAATTTCAAAACTAGTAGCAATTTACTACTTTAATCAAACTGTCTAAAATTTCCATAATATCCATTTACCCAACGGCGAAATTTAGACGAGTCCAACTTCTGAATTGTCTACTGCACATGGATAGGCCTAATACATATCACCCTATACGACAGGTGTTACCGATCTGTTGTTAGTTTTACATTGACTCGAAGCCGTATCCTATTCACCATATTCTCTAGATTTAGCACCATTTGACTTCGCCATATTCCAAACAATAAAAACACAACTGATGGGTAAAAGATTTTCATCATTACAAGAACTGCGAAATTAAACAAGTTTGATTACCAGACAATACGAGTGGTATGGTGATATTTACAACCAATAGTTGCGCCGTAAATGACGCTATATTGAACATAACGGCAATTTCTTTGAAAAATAATACGCAACAGTATCTTTAGACTTTCCGACGACGTCGTCGAGGTCGCCTTGTGATAAGTGACGTGCGCCGGTCCCTAGTACCTATAAGAATTCGACTGTTTGTAAAATCCATACCCGTGATCGGATTTTCAAATAATTTCACAGAAGTGTGCATACTAAATCTAACTTCCGATGAGTGAAGTATCGTTGCTATCTGATATCTCGTTTAATTTCTATAGACACAATCCGGATAATTTTTGAACATCCCTCGTATTGTTTTATAAGGTATATTTACGAAACAATGAATAATCCATCAGGGCGACAATCCGAATGGATTACTCATTGAGAAGCCTATCTAGGAACCATGGTTATTAAGATAGACCATGGTTGAAATTAGATTATCACGATTGTAATATGAAAACATATGTAATATTCGTAAAAACGCCAAATACATCACAAAACTTTATTAGATCTACTTACACGAGATCTAATGGTGTGCCCCATCAAATACGTCGGTGCATTCATGAATACTCCAAAATCGTGACATTTATTCAGTTTTTCGCACCTCTGAAATCAAACATGGCTTTTTGTTTCCCACTTTTTTCTCAGAAATAAAAACAATTTGTTATCATTATTATTAGGACGTAACATAGAGCGTAACATTGACGTCGCATCTGTTTATCGGTTTCACTTGCGCATCAGAATGGTATTTGATCAAGTAAATAACACGATCTTTAAGTTTTTATAGTGAAACTTATGTTTAATATGTCATAATTAGTCCAGTCAATAAACCCGAAAAATGGGCCAAACCTCAAACTAATTGCAACAGAAATGTTTCTTGCATTTTTATAATGTTAAATATCTGTAGAATCACTGTTTAAAAATCTACCAAAATCTATCGGGCGGAAATTGGTGAAAATTTGCTTCAAAAAGGGTGACCCAAAATTTTTGCTTGTCTAATTTTTGTTGCAGGCTGGACACAAAATAACATAAATTCACCCAATAAACCCATCTATTCAGCCTTTTCTCATTGTTTTGTTGAAATGAACATATATTTGAGTACAATAAATACAATAAAACACTGTTTCCATTGTCTCTCACGATTTTATGATTTATTTACTATTAGATTTTCGTGAAGGATTACCCCACCCACCACATTTACATGCATTGAAATGCCTTAAAAAATAGAATTTGCAGTTATACGTAATATTTTTTTTTTATGATGCTAAATATATGTAGAATTACTGATTAAAAATCTACCAAAATCAAAGCGACAGAAATTGGTAAAAGTGTGGTCTAAAAAGGGAGACCCAAAATTTTTGCATGTCCGTTTATCTAGGCAGGCTGGAAAATGCCATAAAATCCCAAAATTAACCTTTCTTTTTCATCCTATCTCATTGTTTTGTTGAAGGGAACAAAAAAAGAGTCTAGAAATGCAGTGAATCTCTATTTTCATCATCTCCGACGATTTTATGATTTGCTTAATCGTAGGTTTCCGTGCAGAATTACCCCACCCACCACATTTACATGTATAGAAATGTGACAAAAAATTTACTTTGCAGTTAAACATAATCTTTTGTTATTTTTATATTTTTCATAATCTGTAAAATCACCATTTAAAAATCAGCTAGAAGGAAATTTGTGAAAATATGGTTAATAAAGAGAGGCCCAAACTTTTTGCATGTCTAATTTTCATGGCAGGCTGGACGAAAAATATCATGATAATCAACATATGGATTTCACCTTTGCTCACTGTTTTGTTGATTAGAACACAGATAAGAGTCTCAACATGCAATAGAACACTATTTTCATTGTCTTTCACGATTTAATGATTTGCTTATTATCAAGTTTTCGTGAAAGATTACCCCACCCACCATGTTTACATGTATCAAAATGACGAAGAAACATAATTTTGCAGTTTATCATAATGTTTTGCCTTTTTAAAAAAAAAACTATCTTTACTCATTATTTCAATGACAGTTTCTTCTAGATTGATTAGTAGTAATTGTTTTATAGTCAGAATATTAGTTTGCGTCTCAGTATCAAATTTTGCACATTAAGAACATGTCAATATTTGCATTTTAAGAGCATGTATATTGGTATTTTAGATAATGCTGATATCTCTTATGTAAGAAATAGTGCAATGTTGATTAAAGACATCTTATGGCCTTTCATTTAACTTAATACCTCGAGAAATTACAGAAATAGTAGTAAAACGAGATACCCTTTGGGCCATGCTATGCTCTTCTATGTAGATAATTATCAAATCGGGTCACTGTTTTTGTGTGTGTTCCATTTTCCTTTACATGAGATGAACTCGTACAAATTATTGCCCATGCTATGATTGATATCTGCGAATTGGCGAAGGCCTACTTGAGCAGGTGATCTATGAAACCAGAAGGGAGTAATTTGGTCAAATGAATCATACTTGCAAGAGTACCCGCTATATTACATTTGAAAAACTGACGGCCTTGGGGCTAGTATCATGCAGGTGACATTATAATCATACAATAAAATGTGGAATTTCATTTGCAATTTTCTATTGAATAGACGCTTTCACATTAATAGGTTAGATATTTAAATATCGTTTGGAAATGACCATACCGGGAACATCAACAGTGTCAGAAATGACATTGTGGTTTTGGGAAATAACAGGCATAATATGGCTCTTTTTAAAATGAACAGTATGGTATTGCAGTCTTATGATCGTTATTCAATTTGTCTTATGTCCATAACTGATACAAAATGTTTCCGAATACTCATAATATTATACTCTTTGCCGATCAACTGCTATAGTTGTTAATTGGATTTTAAAAAATCTTGCAACAAAGTATCTATGTAATGTTCCTAATCTGTTATGTTCCGATGGTTTCAATGCTTTCTAAATACAATTATATATGAAGTATCCATTCATTCTCAAATTAGCAAGCAAGCAAGTTTTCACTGACATGCCAATTCTGGGGTATAAAATTGCCCTGTAACACATTGGTAATTTTTAACCCAAGCGCTCATATCTGACTTAATTCAAGGATACAGGTCAGGTCAATTGACACCCCATTCTATAACACTTGTATGATACGGACAAAATATCATTTTATAGTTTAATTTGATCAAATAGTTAGATTTGTAAGAATTGAGGTTGAACATACAACTTTGAGATCTTATGTTCTGTTCTTTAGTACTGAGCTTACAGATATGTAAGCATCTAATAACTTTATGGACACCCACAAATGAATTTGTGATCTGTCTCGCATAAAAAAAGATCATGTTGGAAGTGTGATAGTATTTACCACAGTCAGTCAGAACACTCAGGCTAGGGTTGAAACATTTTGCTCTGCAATAATTTTTCTGAATTTAGATGTTGTCGTCTGTATTTTACTTTTTTTCATTTTAGAAATGCAATGTCTGGTCACTGTTATCTGTTCGATGCTATTTTTTCGTTTATTGGCTATAGCAGACTTCCAGCAAGCTCCTTACAACTTGTGTGGATAGGGCTCAGTCCCTTATCCCAATGATTTTCCAGCTTGAGATTAGATGAAATAAATCTACATATATATGTATGTTCACAGAAGCTCTCTATCTGCAGCCTAAAACTAACATGCATGATGCCGTCCATACTCTGACTCCAGAAATTTAACCTAATGAATCAATTGGTCCGAGAAAAATATGGAATCCATCATTAGATTCTTCAGCTGTCGTGAAATTACTGATATACTCTGTAAAGAGGAGTAAAACACCACCCGATCAAAAAAATTCTGCCATACATCTTTCTATCTTACTGTCTAGTTAATTCTAAATTAAATTTTGAAAACTGATTTATTTATATCCTTCTTTTTCCACAGCAAGTGACTATTAAGCCTATATCATCATTTCTTCAAGAAAGATAATAGGGAAGGCTTATACTGTATTTCATAAAAAATGCACGAGTTTGGGTTACTGGACAAGTTAAACAGTAGTTTTCAATTGCTCAACAAAAGTTTACTCTTCAATGTGATTGCAATATGTGTGATATGTGCTTTTATGTAAACGAGAAACATGTAGGGAAGGGGATGGCATCTGATATAGGTCACCCTGGATTCTTGCCTTCTTAACAGGACCAGCGCTAGTTAAAAGATAAAGAAATGTGAAGTGTTTGGTAAGCGTTTATCTTTAAAATGATCTCTTTGAAATAAACACAGCTAATTAAAAAGCTTTAGGTTAAAAAAAGCAAATGTTCTGCAGAGCAACAGATCAGAGGTGGTAAAGACATTCTAAATTTGTTCATTCAAATCAAAGCCCTATGACATTGATACTCATTTGAATGGCAAAGAATCTTGTGCTAAAATATACTAGGTTCACCGTAAGGCCATGTTCTGATAAACCGTCGGTGTTGTTTCAAAATCTCGTAACTACGGCTTGTAGGCCTAACGGCTTGAATCAAGCTAGCCGTAATTACGAAATTTTATAACAACACCTACAAAATAGGGCCTACTATTGTTTGTCCGAAATTATGTCATGTTTAATTAGATAAAATCGTCCCCTATTGTCAGGTCATAAATGGTTATTTGACAAAATTTCCCCTTTTTGGAACACCTACCTCTTTTACATGTTACTAAGCTCTGATATAACTGGAAAGATCCAAACCCCAAAAGACCCCGTTCTCTACCTACATTCTTTATCTCTTTCCTTAAAACCTATCCCAAATAAAACCTGGTTTTGACGTCTCTATTAGAAAAGGCTTGTGAAAACATTGAAACAAAAGAAGAATCTGCTGATAACCAGCAATTTCTCCTTTTTTCTCAATATTTCCTATGCCATATTTTACACAAATTCTATCTTTAATAACTTCATTTTTGTCATTTGTGGCAGTTTTTGAAATGGATCAAGCTGAAATTTTGCCGTTTGGAAAAGGGTTATCAAGGGAAATATATACATTCTATTATCAATTTTCTTTTTGGCAACCATCTCCATGCATATATTTATAAACATTTGTGTATCATCCCCTTGTTAAGAGAGAAAGAAATTTGCGAAAAGGGGGGGGGGATTTACAGTCATATTCATTGAGAGGCTTGACATTATCAAAGTACTGATCACATCATCAATGTTTTTGATGCTGTAAAGGTTGTTCTAGAATTTATATTCACATGTTCATGAAGTGAATGATCAATCTTAGCTGATAAACATTCTTTTTACTCAAAAAACACAGGATGTTTCATGAAATATTGGAAAATAATACAAGTAATCATGATTAGTGGGAAGCTTGCTGAAAATAATCAAAGTCCACAGAGTACCAAAAACTCTGACTTACTTGTCCTTTTCTAAACATGTTTTATACAATAACGGCTCGATAGATTTTGGTAGATTTTTAACACATTGTTCAGTAATGATATAGGTTCACTTTAGTAAAGAAATAATTTCTGTTGCAATTAGTTTGATGTCCAACCCTTTATTGACTGGACTAAATGTGCTTTGTTGGTTAGATATTGCAAAATTAGATCCGTACTCATTTAAAATATCGTTCTCGTGTATATGGACAATTATAAAACGTTCTATGTTATGGAAAACAACCGAAAAAGAAAATGGCTGTTACATGTTCATTACTAAATCGATCAAAATTTCTTATGTTAGGCATATTAATTACATTTTAGGCGTACTTTATTTCGAGCTTGATATTTAAAGATAAATGATTATTTTTAGACAATCAAAGACTATCAACTCCTCGCTATCATTGGGGGAATAGTAAGCGCCGTTTTGGCCGTACTGATTGCCTGGGAAATTATCTCTCCTCAACATATGGAAATACAAGAACTGAAGAAAGAGGTAACGAACCAACAGAATCATCACTGTTTTAACCCATAACCAAACGGCAAATTTTTAGACTATTCCAAAATCAAAGATGATGCAGACGACAATTTGAAGTGAATGAAATTTTGTTTTTTTTTATATCTTTTATGTAGAAAACATTGTGGTAAATGAAGAAATTGCTTGTCACAAGCAATTTCTTCATTTTCCATGATGTTTTCCAAAGTCATTATTTTGTGGGGAGTCAAAAGGAGTTACTGTGTGGTAATGGGTTAAAACAAATCGTTACTGTAGCTTGTTTTAACTGCAGTAACGAGGTTTTTGTTGAAAAGCAGCGAGGTATCAAGAAGGATAAAGACATTCCAACTTTGTTATTTCTATATTTTGAATTCTCAAAGCATATTACCCCCTATTACCTGGAACTCTGGAGGAAAGTAATAAATTATGTAGAAATACGAACAAACTAGATAAACGACAGTGTTATTAATAATCGGTATAGTTTTTCAAATTTATGAAATTTAAAATTTCTAAATTGCCTTAGATCTTTATATTTGTGAGTGTTGAAAGATACAGTTCCGAAGTGCAGTTTGGATTATTACCGATTTATCATTTTCAAGGCAGTATCGATATTTTTTTTGATTTTTTTTTATCGCTAAACCACATTTAAATGGTTATACATTTATAAATAAACATTTTACTCGTATTAAGGAACAGCCACACGCCATCGTGCATTTTAAACAGATGAAACATGTTTAAGCTAAATGGTATTTGCGTATTTAAACCAAAAAATGCATAAGTAGTCAATACATTTGGCACATAGCACAAATTGCCGCTCTTCATTTTTACCTGGAAATCGATCATTTCCATATGTATTTGTGACATGTCATGCTAAAAGTGACCTTATCGGGTGAGTGAAAAAATATCGACCCTAGTCAGTCTGCGCAGTCCGCGCAGCCAGACTAGGGCCGACACTTTTCACTTGTATGAAATTTTTGATATCTGGAATGTTTCCCTATCTTACTCTACGTTCTTTTTTTCAAATACAGTATCTGGTTGACATGTGCTGAGTCTGACAAGTTTGTCAAAAATTGGATTTTTGGAGTTCGGATAAGGTCCCTTTTAGCGTGACTGGTCACATTTACAAGAGTTTGAATTTTACCAACGACATACTTTCAGTGCTTTCGCGCTTTGGATTTCAGGTATACATGATCGGGAACGACGCCGAGGTTCGCCCATTCGTCAGAATCTGCCAATCGGATTACTCGGTTTACTTCAGCTGGATCCTGTATGTCATAGAGGGAGCATTGCTGACCTTTGGTGCCTTTCTAGCATGGGAAACAAGAAAAGTATGCAACTTTACTTCGAATTGTATAATTATTATATCGTCAGTGGGGAGTCAAAACCTCGTAACTACAGCTTGACAAAGCTGGAGTTGCGAGGTTTTGATCCCCCACCGGCGATGTGCTATTTATTCATACCAAATTTTGATTTTGTATATCAAGCCCTGGCCACATAAATCTCAATATGATGCACGCTGTGTAATTGGCGTACCATGTAGGAAATTAGGCCATAAGGAATTATGGCCCTTCAGGCTAAAAGGGACCTTATGGGAAGAGCATAAAACTAAATTTAAATGAAGGGATCAGAGTCTGAAGAGGTCAACCAGATGCTGTACTTGAAAAAAAAACATTTAATATATAATGTAATATAACAAGATACGGGAAATTGATCTGGAAATTTATATCAGAGTATAAAAGTTTCGATCATAGTCAGGCTGCGCGGACTGATCGTTTCAAAAATAAAGTTTTGTATAAAAGTAGAACAGACATTGATTTAAAGCTCTTTTACAATCGCTCTGACCTTAACCTTTCTAAATGTATTGTATTTGCAAGGTAAATTATGCGACATTTAAGTCAACCCTTTCCCAAACAAGACCTGGTTTTGACATCCTTGGTAGTAAAGACTTCCAAAAACTCACTCACTCACTCACTCCCGGGTTTCATATTTAACGTGCAGGTGTAGAAGCACTATTCACATCAGTGGGCTCCCTTCCAGGAAGCTGGCTAGCTGCACGCATGGCTGTTCTCACTCCCTGTCTCCATTCCTTCTTATTGTGTTGGTCAATGGTGGATAGATTCCGTTCCCAGCTATCCCTCTCTGTCAGTTGTTCCAAGTCATCTTTGGCCTTCCTCGCCAGCGAGTTCCTGTGACCTGCATGTCATGTGCCGTTTTTATAGCCCTATCGGATCTCTCCACATGTCCATACCATCTGAGCCTTCGTTCTCTCAAGATGGGTTCTAAGTCATCTTGAGACAAAAGAAGACAAATGCTGAAATGCTTTTGCCTCAATATTTTCTTTGCTATATTTTAAACATATCAATTCTTTATTAATATTCATCTGCAATAGCTTTTGGATTGGACCACCCTTAAATATTGTCGTTTGGGAAAGGGTTAATAGGTAAAACAGACTAATCGTTTTAGAGAGAGACAGAGATGTACTTGATATTTGACACTAGACATTTCCTAAATAAAACAAATCTTAGACTTCAGTATAGAAAAGGTCAGTTTGTGAGAAAAAATTGAGATGAAAATGGAAACTGCTGATGAATACATTTCTCTTTTCTTCGTCCATACTCTGTGCTATAACATACGTCATTAGAACACTAATTTTGTTTCAGCAATTTAGACGTATCTTTCATTCTTCCATCTGGAAATAAAAAGGAAAAATGGATTTAACGGCATTTTGTCGGTACTATGGCAAAAAATCTTAACCACAGCTTAAATCAAGCAGTCGTTACGAGGTTTTATAATAACACCGACGAATTGTAGCCTAGAGTACCAATTAAATGACAATTTTCACCAGAAATAGATGATTTGATTGTCTACACTAGATAAGGGGACTACAATCGAAATGACCGTATATATCAATTTATTGCTATCTTTTACATGTACATGGTGGAGAATTATGTAACTTTGGTTGGTCGTCAATTGACCAAACGCCAATCGACAGATCGCTCCGCCCAACATAGAATTTAAGGCAAACAATGTGCATGTGGTCGGTAATAGGGAACGATTTTATCCAGTTAATCGAGACTTAAATTCGGACAAACAAAGTAGTATTTCGTAGTTGTTGTTATAAGATCTCGTAACTACGGCTTTATTTAAGCCGTAGTTACGAGATTTTATAACAACACCGACGCGGTTTATCAAAACATAACTGTGAACCTAGTCTATTGTTAGCACAAAATTATTTGCCATTGGTATGTCGATTGTTTTGATTGGCAGTCGATAAATCGATACAAAACCACGTGCAACGATGAACAATTGGGGCATAACATTTTTGTGATCGTCCATTGGCTAATCGGTGTTTTTGATTGACAGTCGGCGTTTGGTCAATTGCTGTTTACACGGTGGATAATCACGTGATACAATATTATCAGAAAATCTTCAATAACTTTGTAGATACTGGACCGATTTTAATTCGGTTTGAAGCAGAGAATGTAGACAGACTTCACGCATTAGATGAACGTGGTTGATTTTTGAAAAATCAACTGATAAAAAAGTTATTGACGATACACCAAAATTTTGGTTTATCTTCAATAACTTTTTAT
The DNA here is from genome assembly GCA_963680895.1 of Fragum sueziense. Classification (NCBI taxonomy): domain Eukaryota; kingdom Metazoa; phylum Mollusca; class Bivalvia; order Cardiida; family Cardiidae; genus Fragum; species Fragum sueziense. The sequence goes on along the minus strand of CAVMGG010001025.1, from coordinate 3,020 downwards.
CAGTTGATTTTTCAAAAATCCAACACGTCCATCTTATTTCTGGCATTTTCCTACCTTCTTTACTTCAAACCGAATTCAAAATGGTCAAGTATTAAAAAAGATATTGAAGATTGTCGGAAATTCTGAGTCACGTGATTATATACCGTTATTTATCAGCTGTTGGGCTTTTTCACCGGAGATCTACCACGTCCACTTTATTCCTAGCGTACTTCCGCCTTCCCTGCGCCAAACAATTTTCAGATAGGTCACATATTAACATAGATATTCAAGACTTTCTTCAAAGTTTGTGCCACGCGATTCCCCACCATGCAAGCTACCGAGCGTGACATGATGTTACAGAAGTTCACAATTAAACCATTTTACAAATTAGACCGGGTTTTGACGACTTTAGTAGAAATAGTGCGGCAAAAAATGGACAAAAGAGGGGATCGCTGAAAATCAGACATTTTTACCATTTAATCACTATTTTCAACGCAACAACAAATTATATATTCTATAATTTTGACGTCAATTTTCTGTCGTCTCCGACTCATTTCGAATTGGAAAATTCCATTGTTGAAAGTTAAGCAAATGGTTAAACATTTTCAAATGGACACTTACTTTGACAAATTGAAGTCCAAGAATTTTATGCGATCGAAAATGAACACATAGGGGGAAAGAAGGAAATAATGGTTATCATAATTTTTTCCTGCCTGTGCTATTCAAAGTTATTTTGTGAGTTATGAAAATTCAAGAGATGTTTTGAGGTTATTATAATAAATGAATAGGGAAAAATAAATATAGAAGAATTCTTAGCGTAGGGCCTACTTATGTCGAATACATTCCTCCCTTTCGATAAGAGATAAAAGTTTGATTAATTAAACCAATCGGATCGTACTTTATTTGATAGGTACACAAAGGGCATAAACACTTTTCCATACAACTGCACAAGAATGCCATATCCCAAACAATACCTGGGTTTAAAGTCCTTCCAAGATAAGACTTGTGAAAACATTGAGACAAATGAAGAAAATGCTGACAGTCAGCATTTTCTCCTTTTGTCCCAATATTTTCTGCGCTGTTTTGAACTCAAATACGAACTTTTTCAACATATTTTTGTCGTCTGAGGCAGCTTTGGAGATCCCCATAAGGGCATTTTTTTGCCGTTTGGGAAAGAGTTAAACCTTTCTGACATATTTATACCAGAACTCGTCCAGTTTGAAAGCTGCAGTAGAACGCAAAAAGACATAACCAAAAGAGAACTTTCTGTCATTAAAAGTAGAAAATAATGTTAATCACTGTGTTTGTCTTTTGCGTTTATGTTTTTCCAAAGCTTAATCTATTAAGAACGCCAAAACCACGTCTTGTTTAGGAAAATGATCGTTAAGAAATACTAATGATTTTATTATTTTAGGCATTCATTTGTGCTATTTTTCTAAAATTTGTTATATATACATTTGACCCTTGTGAGTTAAGATTGAAGACCTCAATGGTTACTGAGCGCCGTCGGCCCGACGTTGTTTACAATAAGACGTGACTTTGTTTATGCTTGTATAATTGCCTGACATAGTAGTCTGACATTTTACGTTGTTTTCTAGGTTAAGATTGAAGCTCTCAACGACTCACACCAGATCGGGTTATGCCTGTACAACGTTGTATTACTGAGCGACGTTGACTTGACGTTATTTACAATATGACATGACGTAGTTCATATAGTAGTCTGACATTTTACGGTGTTTTCTAGGTTAAGATCGAGGCTCTCAACGATTCACGTCAGATCGGGTTATGCCTGTACAACGTTGTATTACTTAGCGACGTTGACTTGACGTTATTTACAATATTACATGACGTAATTTATATAGTAGCCTGACAATTTACGTTGTTTTCTAGGTTAAGATCGAAGCTCTCAACGACTCACATCAGATCGGGTTATGCCTGTACAACGTTGTATTACTGAGCGCCGTGGGTCTGACGTTATCCTTGCTGTTAAACGAGCACGTTGTACTGCTGTACGGAATCAAGTCTGGGTGCATACTGATCGGTACCACGCTGACACAGCTACTAGTATTTGCACCAAAGGTTAGTCTATATAATCCCAAAATAGATAAATAGACAGATAAATGAAAATAGAATAATGAATAAGTAAATAAGTAAATATATAAACAAATGAATGAATGAATGAACGAATGAATGAATGAATGAATGAACGAATGAATGAATGAATGAATGAATGAATGAACGAAAGAGTGAATAAATGAATGAATGATTGCATAAATAAATTACGTGTAAATCAATAAATGAGTAAATGAATGAATGAATGAAAACAAAAGAAACCACCAAAATACTATATATGACAAGAAATAGCAATTTGATATGTATTTGGCTGTTTGTTTACACTATCTCTCAGATGAAGCTGAAGATAGCCTTGCCTGATGAGATTAGAGCGATGACGGAATTGGTCGGACAACGTCGTAAACATTCATTGACCGTCTGGTCAACGCCTGAGCATTGTTTGGTGGACGGCTAACCATTTGGCACATGAAAACCTGGTTCTTAACGTAGACTGGTAAAAAAGGTCACGAGACATGGATATGAATAATTTCAATACAAGCTACTGTATCGCCTCCAACTCAATTCAAGTTGGATACTGTTTCGAAAAGAGTCCATATTATTTGTACGATGCCCTGCTAGTGGTCGACATATTGGATACCAAAAATACAAACCGTCAAAATACCTAATTATGTGCACAAAAATAAAAGTTTTTAAACTGCATTATATGTGCAACAAAAATAAAAGAATCAAACAATAAAAGCAAGCTACGATAATTCGTCAAAGATAAATCTGTTCTACTTTTACAGGGCAATTTTTGTAATTAACCATTTCCAAAAATGATGCACTGTTTTGACATTCCAATGTAAGAAACATTTGGAAATGTACAGAGAAAAGAAGAAGAAACCCTGATAATCAGCCTTTTCCCTCATTATTTTCTTATTTGTTTTAGTATCTCATTATTTATTATATATTTTCGTAATTTTCAATTC